>ML368155.1:192081-234814 GCA_005239525.1 Nicotiana knightiana | reverse complement strand
TATATATATATGTATATTGCCACATCGTGTAGATCGATCCATAACTATCCTCGCATACTCGGCTCTCGGCCTACACATATATATATATTGCTGCAGCGTGCCGCCCGATCCATAACTATCCTCGCATACTCGACTCTTGGCCTGACTCAGTCATCCTCACAAGACATTTGGGCAACTCACGAGACTTAGGCCAAAATACTCCTCATAGTTTTCAAAGAAGTGTGATAACAGTGAAAATCACAACAAGTAGGATACATGATTGAGTTCACAATTGTTCTATCAGGATAGTGTGAGAATTGTGTAAAAGTACCTCGAATGGTCTAAACAGGTCGGCACAAGGCCCTAAACATGGAAAATACCACCGAGGGTCTAACTAGGTCGGCACAAGGTCCCAAACATGGAAAATACCCCCGAGGGTCTAAACAGGTCGGCACAAGGCCCCAAACATGGAAAATACCCCTGAGGGTCTAAACAGGTCGGCACAAGGCCCCAAACATGGAAAATACCCCTGAGGGTCTAAAAAGGTAGGCACAAGGCCCCAAACATGGCTCACGTCCCATAAATCAGTATAAACTTCTGAAGGACAGGATGTCATAAGGTTTCAAATAGAATACGCGACTTAATAGTCGCTACACGATGGACCAGATCACAATCCCTATCGGTGCACGACCTAGCATGTGCATCACCTTATTTATCAAAACAATATCAAATAACATGATGTCATACCCTCAGGTTTAGAGTTAAATTCGTTACTTACCTCAAAACATCCCAAAAGCTACTCCGCGATGTGCTTGCCCCTCAAATTGGCTCCCAAATGCTCCGAATCTAACCATAACAAAACCCAATCGAAAGATATGAATTTTAACACAATTCTCGAAATTCAGTAAAATCTGATATCCAGTCCCATGTCTCTGAATTCGATAAAAATCACAAAACTGGAATCCTCATTCCCTTACGAGTCTACCCATACCAAATTTACCAAAATCCGACCTTAATTACCCACTCAAAACACCAAAAGAACTTTTCCAAATTTTCCTCCCATTTTCCCCAACTTTTCTACTTTAATTCCTCAAATTCCAAGCCTAATCTATCACAAAATAACATAGAAACGAGTTTTTAATCCGGGAAACTTACCTCCACTGAAGACTCTCGAATTATCTCTTCAGTTTGCTCCCAAACTAGCTCAACCCGCATGCAAAAACGGTAGAAATGCCAAAATTTCGTGGAGGCATCCATTTATAATTTCTGTCCAGTTAATCTGCACCTGTGGACCATTCTTCACACTTGCGGACCTGCACCTGTGCAATTCAACTAAATGTCCAATTCTCGCACATGCGGTGCTTCACCCGCACCTGCAGCCTCGTCTAGCCTCGCCTCTTATCGCACCTGCGCAATGACCTTTGCACCTGCGGCCATAGCACCTACGGCTCCCCATCCGTAGGTGTGGCCACACCAGTAAAATGACACCAACAACAATTGTTGCTGCAATTCCTAAGTCCAAACCTCCGTTAACCATCCGAAATCAATCTTGAACCCCTCGGGGCCCAAACCAAACATACCAACAAATCTCATAACCTCATTCAAACTTAGTCAAGCCTTCGAAACACCAAAAACAACGCAAAAACACCAAAATCACATCAAATTCAAGCCTATGAACTTTGAAACTTCTAAATTTTGCCAATGATGCTGAAACCAACCAAAAGACTTCTTATTGACCTAAACCTTTGCACTCATATATAAAATGACATTATGAACCTGCTCCAACTATCAAAATTCCATTCCGACCCCTATAGCCTATTTTTCCACTGCCGACCGGAAATCGCCAAAAACATTCTCCAATTCAATCCTAATTCTGCACCGAATATCAAAACTTCATTCCATACCCACTCCTAAGTCCCAAATCACCTAATGAAGCTATCCAAGCTATAAAATCCGCATTCCGGGGTTATTGACCAATAAGTCAACTCTCAATTGACTTTTTCAACTATTAAGCTAATTTAAGAGACTACGTTTCTCTGTTCTCACCACGACCATTTAGAACCCGAACCAACCAACCCAGCACAACATAAATAGGATAAACAACATATGGTAAAGCAGAAACGAGGAAAACGGGGCTAATCTCACATAATGACCGGCCGGGTCGTTACATCGTTCGTCCTCGAATGGGTCTAGAAACATACTTGGAGTCGAATAAGTGAGGATATTTTCTCTGCATCTCTCGCTCGGTCTCCCATGTGGCATCCTCCACCGTTTTTCCTCTCCACTGAACGTTCACTGAAGCTATATCCTTAGACCTCAGCTTTCGGACCTAATGACCCAAAATAGCCACTGACTCTACCTCATATGACATATCACCCTCGAGCCGAACCATGCTGAAGTCCAAAACATGAGATGGGTGTAACGACCCGACCAGTCGTTCCGTGAGATTTACCCCATTTCCCCTATTTCTGCATTTGTTATGTATTGCTTTCTTGTTTTCGACTTATTGGATAAGTTGGTTTGGGTCCGGAGTGGTTATAATGAGAGTTTTGGCATTTAGCCTTTTAAAGTAGCCTAATAGTTGAGAACGTCAACTGAGAATTGACTTATTCGTAAACGACCTCGGAATGCAAAAAATTTGGCTCGAATAGCTTCGTTAGGTGATTTCGAGCTTATAAGTGTGTTTAGAATATTTTTGTGATGTCCGGTGTAGAATTAGGCTTGAATTGGTGAAAGTTAGTTTTTGGCGATTTCTAGTCGGCAGTGGAGAATAGGCTATCGAGGTCGGAATGGAATTGCGAAAGTTGGAACAGTTTCGTAATGCCATTTTGGATATGTCTGCAAAATTCAAGATTAATCGGAGGTGTTGTGGTTGGTTTCGGCGTAGTTGACGAATTTTTGAAGTTTCAAAGTTCTTAGGCTTGAATTTGATGTGAATTTTGTGTTTTAGTGTTGTTTTTCATGTTCCGAAGGCTCAACTAAGTTTGAATAATGTTATGGGATAGATTGGCAGGTTTGGTTGGGGCCCCGAGGGGCTCGGGATTGATTCGGATGGTTGACGGGAAGTTGGAATGGGCACTGAAACAATCTGCTGTGCTGGTTGCTGGTGTTTCCGCACCTGCGAAAGGGGAGTCGCAGGTATGATCACGCAGGAGCGGAAGGGGAAGTCACAGGTGCGAAGTACGGCTGTGTAGGAGAGGTCTACAGGTGCGAGGAGTTTGTCGCACCTGCGATGTCGTGCGTGCGTGAGGTTGGTCGCACGTGCGAGATTTTGTCTGTTAAGTTGGTTATCGCAGGTGTGCACCCTGGGACCGCAGGTGTGGGTCCGCAGGTGCGGAAATGACTGTGCAGAACAGTATAAAAGGACCCCCCATCCGCGAAATTTATTAAATTTTCATCAATTCGCATGCGGGGGATCCATTGAAGAGGGTTTTGAGAGGAGATCTCCAGGTTCGTAAACTAAGGTGAGTTCTTTTAATTGTTAATCTCGTTCCTATGCTATTTTTTATTGAGATTAGGCTTGAAAATTTAAGGTTTTGGGTTAGAAAAGTTGGAAATATGGGAGGAAAGGAATTGGTACTTCTTTTGAGGTTTTGGAATGGCAATTGTGGTCCGATTTTGGTGTTCTTGATATGTGTAAAATAGGGAGAGGACGATAATTCTAATGATGTAAAAAATTTCGGATTTCGAGACGTGGGCCTGGGGCTCGGGTTTGGCCGAATTTCGAGATTTTGTTTAATTTTGATTATTTTTGATTGGGTTGTGTTCCATGAGTATATTTTGATGATGTTAACTGGTTTTTGGCTAGATTCGGAGCAATCGGGAGCCAATTTGAGGGGTAAAGGCATAGCGGACTAGTGTTGTGGCCCGGTAGAGGTAAGTAATGGTTATAAATTTTGTCTTGAGGGTATGGACCCCCGGACTGCATTGTTTTCTCACTGAATTTGGAATGGCGCACATGTCGGATGACGAATATGTGGCGCGTACTGATTTTTGGATTGGACTAGGTCCTCTCCGCGGAAACTAATGAGTTGCATATTTACTCAAAAACTTGTGTTAAATTATGTTCTAAAGATTTGTGAAATATTTGGGCTATAAGCTGTGCTTGGGGCCTCGTGCCGATCTGTTGAGCCCCTTTGAGGGTGTTTTACTGATGTTTTCCTCACTACCTGTTGATGGTTTTTACTCAGCACCGTTGTGCATACCCTTTTATTTGAAACTCAACATGATTTACACCACTTGAAATTAAACTGATTTTTTGGGTCGAGTACCCTGTTTATACGGATTCGCCCGAGGGGCTTTTCGAATGGTTCCACCGAGTGTGGCCGAGGGCCAAGAGTGACGGTGAGGTGCTGAGTGATATTTGCGCTTGGGCTGAAGGAGCCCCTCCGGAGTCTTTACACATCCCCAGTGAGCGCACCGAGTACCGAGTGACGAGTGATGGGAGGCCGAGTGACGAGTGATTGGGAGGTATGAGTGACTGTGAGGTGCTGAGGGATTGTGAGGAAATGCCCGAGGGGCTGTTTATGAAGCATGTTTTCGCCCGAGGGGCTACTTATGATTTCACTACATTCATTGCATAGAAAATATTTGTTTTAACGTTACTGAAATTGTCATTGTTTTAAGAACTTTTATGAAGTTGATTTCGAAAGCATGATGATTTCGTATATTTATGTATACTATAGGAAAGTAAGGCTGTGTATATTGTGATATTGATTTTATGTGATTCCTTGCTACTTAGACCTGATTTTCTCCATTACTACTGAGTTAGCATACTCACATTACTCCGTGCACCTCTGTGGGCAGATTCAAGAGCAGAGATCGAGCATTAACTTATATATATATCGCAGTGGAACCGGATCGTAGGGACATAGAGGTAGCTGCTCAGCGTTCGCAGCATCTCAGCTTTCCCTTCATATTGTATTTATCTTTGATTCGGAGTTTTGTATCGTAATACTTTATTTTGACCTATTTCATTAGATGCTCATGACAAGTTGGCTCCGGGTTTTGGGAATGGCAGTGTTGTATTTATAAATATTTTCTATTATGTTAAGAAAACTCTCAGAATATTGCTATGAATTGCTTGAAACTTGTAATGGGATTTTCAAAAGAAATTGTGAACACGCGGTAGTCGTCAAGCCTAGTTCCATGATAGGCGCCATCACGGCCGGTTAGGATTAGGGGTCGTGAAAATGGGTCGCCAACATACTTCTAGAGCATCAAAATATGGAACATCTGATGGATACTCGATACGCCACCTCCCCAATCCTATGAAGCACCTCAAAAGGCCCAATAAACTAGGGACCCAGCTTTCCCCTCTTCCCGAACCTCATAACTCCCTTCATGGGTGACACCTTCAGTAGCACTTTCACCCCAACCATGATCTCGGACCTTCCACTCCGCATAACTCTTCTACCTAGACTGTGTTGTGCGAAGCCGCTCCTAAATCAACTTCACCTTACCTAACGCATCCTGAACCAAGTATGTTGCTAATAGCATAGCATCGCCCGGCTCAAACTAGCCAATCGGAGATCTGCACCTCCTACTATATAAAGCCTCATGTGGAGCGATTTGGATACTCGACTGATAACTATTATTATAACAAAACTGTGCGAGTGGCAGAAATTGGTCACATGAACCCCCAAAATCAATGACACGGGCACGCAACATATCCTCCAAAATTTGAATAGTACGCTCCGACTGCCCTTCGGTCTGAGGGTGAAACGTTGTTCTAAACTCAACCTGAGTACCTAACTCCCTCTGCACGGCCCTCCAAAACTGAGATGCGAACTGAGTACCTCTATCGGAAATGATAGAAACTAGAACCTCATGCAATCGGACAATTTCTCTTATATAAATTTCAGCTAACCACTCCGAAGAATAAATAGTACCAACAAGAATGAAGTGTGCGAACTTGGTCAGCTGATCCACAATAGCCCATATAGAATCAAATCTCCTCGAAGTCTGTGGGAGTCCAACTACAAAGTCCACGGTGATTCGCTACCACTTCCACTCTAGAATATCTAATCTCTGAAGCAATCCACAAGGTCTCTGGTGCTCATACTTGACCTGCTGACTGTTGAGGCACATAGCCACAAACCCAATAATATCTCTCTTCATCCGCCTCCACCAATATGTTGTCTCAGATCCTGATACATCATTGCGGCACCCGGATGGATGGAATACCGCGAACTATGGGCCTCAGTTAGAATCAAATATCGAAGCCCATCCACATTGGACATGAAAATCCGGCCATGCATCCTCATGACCCCATCATCACCAATAACCACATCACTAGCATCACCGCGACGGACCCTGTCCTGAAAAAAAAGCAAGTATGGATCATCATACTAGCGTGCTCTAATCTGATCATAAAGAGAAGACTTGGAGGCTACATAAGCTAATACCCGCGGGGGGCTCTAATAGATACAATCTCACCGACTGACCCCATAAAGCTTGAACATAAATTGCTAAAGGTCGCTCTGCTACTGGAAGTTAAGCTAAACTCCCCAAACTCTCTGCCCTGCGACTCAAGACATCGGCCACTACATTGGCCTTCCCCAGATGATATAAAATAGTGACATCATAGTCCTTGAGAAGCTCCAACCACCTCCTCTGATGCAAATTCAGATCTTTCTGCTTAAGAAGATGCTGCAAACTATGCTGATTAGTGAAAATCTCATAATGCACTCCATATAAATAATGACGCCAAATCTTGAAGGTGTGGAAAATAGGTGGTAGCTCAAGATCGTGCACTGGATAATTCTTCTCGTGCACTTTCAACTGTCTGGACGCGTAGGCAATTACCCTACCATCCTGCACCAAAACCGCTCCAAGGCCAACTCTCGAGGCATCACATTAAACTGTATAAGAACCTGAACCCCTAGGTTCAATACCAGAGTTGTAGTCAAGGCTGACTTGAGCTTCTGAAAGATCTCCTCAGTCCACCTAAACTGAGGACCCTTCTGGGTCAGTCTGGTCATAGGTGTTGCATAGATGAAAATTCCTCTACAAAACGGCGATATTACCATACCAAACCAAGGAAACTGTGAATCTCGGTAGTTGATGCCGGTCTAGGCCAGCTCTGCACCGCCTTTACCTTCTCCGAATCAACGTGAATACCCTCACCGGACACCACGTGCCCCAAGAATGCTACTGAATCAAGTTAGAACTCACACTTCAGAAATTTTGCAAACAATCTCTTCTCTCTGAAGGTCTGAAGCACAACTCTCAAATGCTTCTCATGATCCTTCCGAGATCGGGAATATACCAAAATGTAATCAATAAACACGATGACGAAAGAATACAAATAAGGCCGGAATACACTATGCATCAAGCGCATAAAGGCTGATGGGGCATTGGTCAGCCCGGATGACATAATTAGAAACTCATGATGACCATATCTAGTCCTGAATGTAGTCTTCGGAATGTTTGGGCCCCGAATCTTCAACTGATGATAGCCGGAATGCAAGTCAATCTTGGAAAATACCCTGGCACCCTACAACTGATCAAACAAGTCATCTATACGAGGCAAGGGATACTGGTTCTTCACCGTAACTCAGTTCAGCTGCCAATATTCAATACACATACGCATAGAATCATCCTTCTTCTTTACAAACAACACTAGTGCACCCCAAGGTGACACACTAGGCCGAATGAACCCCTTATATAGGAGTTCCTGAAGCTGCTCCTTTAATTCTTTTAGCTCCCATGGTGCTATATGATAAGGTGGAATAGAAATAGGCTGAGTGCCTGGCACCAGGTCAGTACCAAAATCAATGTCCCTATCAAGTGGCATGCCTGGCAGGTCTGCAGGAAACACGTCCAGAAAGTCACGGACCACAGGAACCGAATCAACAGTGGGAGTCTCACCAGTGACATCGTCAGAAAAGCCAAATATGATAAACACCCATTCTCAACCATAAGTTGAACCTTCAGGTAGGAAATCACCCTGCTAGGCACATACTTAGAAGAACCTCTCTACTCAACCCTCGGACATACTGTCATAGCTAAGGTCTCGGTCTTAGCGTGACAAACAAGAACAACATCACACGGAGATAACCAATCCATTCCCAATATCACATAAAAAACGAGCATGCTGAGTAATAGTAGGTCCACTCGGGTCTCCAGACCCCCAATAGATATCACACACGACAGATACACATGGTCTACAACAACAGTATCGCCCACCGGAGTCGACACATGAACAAATGTAACTAAAGACTCACAGGGCATATCCAGAAAATGGGCAAAATATGAAGAAACATAGGAATATGTAGAACCAGGGTCAAATAAAGCCAAAGCATCTCGGAAACAGACTGAGACAATACCTACGATTACTACATCGGAGGCCATAGCATCTGGTCAGGCTGGAAATGCATACATACAGGCCTGACCTCCACCTACTCGACCTCCCCCTCTAAGGCGGCCTCTAGCTGACTAGATACCACCCGTGGCTGCCTGGTTGGGTGGTGAAATAACTGGAGCTGAAGTCGAAGGTTGGCTTCTCAAGTGAGATGGGCCTCCAAGAAGATGAGGACACTGCCTTCTCATATGCCCGAACTCTCCACACTCTTAACAACTCCTTGGATCTACAGACGGGGACTGAAAGGAACCCCTGGCACCAGAATGGCCATTGGGAGGACCATGTATAGAGGAACCCTGAACTGATGGTGCTCGAGCTGCACTCTAGGCTGCAAGGGCACTGAATGAAGAATGGCATGGCTGAGAACTGCGGGGACCATGCCCCGAAGATGCACCACTATAGGATGGGCGACCTGACAAAGGAGGCCTGAACGAACGGCCTCTACCATGCTGAATCTGCCCCCTAAAAGGAGCACCACTAGAACCACCCAATCCACGATCCCTCTTGGCCTCCCTCTCTACCCGCGCCTGGTGGCACATGAACTCAATATCCTGAGCAATATCAACAACCTGCTCGAAGGTAGCACCTGATACTCTCTCCCGAGTCATAAAAAGGCGGAGCTGATAAGTGAGGCCATCCACGAACCTCCTAATCCTCTCCCTATCAATAAGAACCAACTCGGTGGCATGAGGAGCCAACTTCAAAAATCGCATCTCATATTGCGTCACTGATAGCTCCCCCTGACGCAACAGGCATCCTCACCGTCAGCACCACTGAATGTCGGAGGTCGAAGTATACTAAACCTCTCCAGCCTACGCTGCTCATTATCTGGCATAAGTGGAACTACGAAGTCCCAAATTAGGGCAACCGGCTGGACTGGAACCGCCCCCGGTGCCTAATGGCCTTGAGTAACCTTCTCAGGTGTCCGGGAAACTTGAGTCTGACTGCCTCCCTCGGCCTGAGAAGTAGTGGAAACTGCCTGATCAAGGGTGGTAATAATAATAGGCACTACCGGTGCCGGAGCATGTCCCGCTGGAGTATCTTCTGCGGCGATTTGCTCCTGAACAATAGGAGGATCAACTGGTACTACCCTGGTTGGCCCCCTACCTCTACCACGGCCTCGACCCCTTGCCGGTCTAGCTGGTGGCTGACCGCGTTGATTGGTAGCGCGAGTCCTCACCATATGTGAGAGAATGAAACAACAGAAGTTTACATTTCCTGAATCAACAAATTTGCACGATAGAATTGTTCCTAAGGGTTCTACAACCTCTCAAAGATAAGTACAGACGTATCCATATCGATCCGCAAGACTCTACTAAACCTGCTCATGACCGTTGAGTCCTATGTAACTTAGTCTCCGATACCAACTTGTCACGACCCCAAATCTTAAGCCGGTCGTGATGGCGCCTATCATGGAACTAGGCTAGCCAATCATTTCAGATTATCAATATATTTCATAATTACCCAAAATTAGCAGATTTTAAGATAGCAGAATGAGATGAACAAATTATACACTTCCCCAAAACATGGAGTTAACTGTCATGAGAATCTAAGACTGTAAATACAAAGTAATATATAGTGACTTGCTACAACACAAGTCTGAGGTACAAAAGACAAAAACTATGATCTGAGGGAAGGAAAGCAGGTGAGCTGGGGACGTTGAGCAACTACCTCGATCCTCGAAAAACTCCAAGCACATCTAGAAAATCGACTAGTGAGATGGTCCGGTACCTGGATCTGCACACAGAGGTGCAGGGTATAACGTGAGTACGCCAACTCAGTAAGTAATCAAAGTAACTAAAAACTTGAGTGTAGTGACGAGCATTTCAATCATGTAAATCCATATAATGAATAACAGAGGAAATCAATAAATCAAGTCAGGAATCTACAATTCCGAATATTTCATAAAACTCCGATTTCCATTTTAAAAATCTTGTGTAAAAATATTTATCCAGCATTTATCATCAGAGGCTTAGTGTAAAAAAGAGTGAAAGCAGCATTTTGATAAAATATAAGCCCCTCGGGCACAGTGTCACTCACAATAAAGCCTCTCAGGCAAGCCTCTCAATCACTCGTGACTCCACTATCAGTATCTCATGCTCTCACTTAAACACTCGTACTCACCAAGTACCATGAATACACACAACTGCTGCCCGCAGCCCGATCCAAACACACACACACGCACACACACACACACACACACACACACACACACACACACATATATATATATATATATATATATACTGCTACGGCGTGCAGCCCAATCCATATAATACTCGATTGCGCCCACTAGGGGTGCACAGACTTCGGAGGGGCTCCTACAGTCCAAGCGCTATATTTGTTGCGGCGTGTAGCCCAATCCAATATGTATATTGTTCTTTTGTGCAACTCGATCCATATGTAACATATATTGTTGCGTCGTGCAGCCCATCCAATATATATAATCTATATTGTTGCTGCGTGCAACCAGATTCGTATGTAATATATATATATATTGTTGCGGCGTACAACCCGATCCATATGTAATATATATATATATAATATATATATATATATATATATATATATTGTTGTGTCGTGCAGCCCGATCCATAAATATCCTCACATACTTGGCTATCGGCCTTACTCAGTCATCCTCACAAGCCACTTGGGCAATTCATCTCAACTCACGGGACTCAGCCCAAAATACTCCTCAGAGTTTTCAAAACAGTGTGATAACAGTGAAAATAACAACAAGTAGGAAACATGACTGAGTTAACAATTCTTCTATCAGGATAGTGTGAGAATTGTGTTAAAGTACCTCTGAGGGTCTAAACAGATCGGCACAAGGCACCAAACATGGAAAATACCCCTAAGAATTTCTTGAAAATCTCTCAAAATATTGCAACAAACCGAGCTCTCTAGGTCCAAAAATGAATAATGAAATCAAACCCTCAAACTTAGCCCTTTTCTGCCGAGTTAGTTTGCATCTGTGAAACCACAGCCGCATCTGCAACTTCGCACCTGTGGAAGTTCCATCGCAGGTGCGGTTGTCACTAAGGTCTTGAGATTGCGCTTTTGTGGACCACCCAAGCGCATATGCAACCCTTGCTTTTGTGGCCTCTAGATCGGTTTTGCACGCTAGCATCTGCAGTCCCAATTGGGCAGGACAAAACTCGCTTCTGCGGCTTGAAGGTGGCTTCTGATATGCCGCACGTGCGGCCCAAAGTGCGCAGGCGCAATTGCACCAGACACAACCTAGCTTCAGCAATCACACAAGTGCAATTTTAATCCTGGTTCAATATGAATCACACCTGAGGTTCCAAAAGACATAACGGACCTACTCGAGGCCATAAATCACATCAAACAACATCGATTCTACGAATCGCAACCCAATTCGCAACCCAATTCAAACCTATTTAAACTATGAACTTCTGAATTCCAAAACTAATGTCTATTTATACCAAAACAACTCAGATTGACTTCAAATTTTGCACACGTCATAAGTGACATGATAGACCTATTCCATCTTCTGGAATTAGAATCTGACCCCGATTTCAATAACTTCCACTCCCAGTCAACCTTCTAGACCTTCAACTTTCTAAGTTTCACTAATACAAGCCGAAACGACCTAAGGACCTCCAAATCAACATCTGAACACACTCCTATGTCCAGAATAATCATACAGAGCTATGGGAACCGTCAAAATTCCTCTCTGGAGTCGTCTAGACAATAGTCAAACTACGGTCAACTCTTTCAAGTTAAACCTCACACTTAGGGACTAAGTGTCTTATTTCACTCCGAAACTCACCCGAAACCAAAACAAAACACCCCGACAAGTCACATAAAAACAATATAACATAGAGTATGAAATAACTAGGGGATCAGGGCTAAAATACTCAATACGACTGGCAGGATCGTTACATCTTCCCCCTCTTAAAACAAATTTTCTTCCTCAAACGAGTATAGAGACATACCTTAAGTGGTGAAAATATGAGGATAACGTCTACGCATATCATGATAGGTCTCCGTATTCGCCTCCTCAACTGGTTGACCTCTCCACTAAACCTTCACTGAAGCAATGTTCTTCGGCCTCAACTTTCGAACCTACTTATCAAAAATGGCCACCGGCTCCTCAACATAAGACAAATCCTTATCCAATTGGACTGAGCTGTAATATAACACATGAGACGTATCATCATGACAGTTCTGGAGCATAGAGACATGGAATACTAGATAAACTGCAACTAGAATAGGTGGCAATGCAAGCTTGTAGGCCACCTCTCCAATCCTCTCAACAATCTCAAGAACTCTGATATACCTAGGGCTCAACTTTCTCTTCTTCCCGAACCTCATAACACCCTTCATGGATAAGAAAACCAGAGCAAGACCCGCTCCCAACCATGAACACATTGTCGTGAATCTTTCGATCCGCATAACTCTTATGTCTTGATTTGGTCGGACGAAGTTGATCTTGAATCAATTTAACCTTTTCCAAAGCATTCTTAAGCAAGTCAGTACCCAATATCCTAGCCTCGCCCGGCTTGAAGCAATCCACCAGAGACCGACACCGCCTCACATACTACGCCTCACACGGAGCCATCTGAATGCTAGACTAGTAGTTGTTGTTGTAGGCAAACTCCGCAACAAGTAAGAACTTATCCCAAGAACCCTTGAACTCCATCACCTCCAATATCTGAATAGTGCACTTGGACTGTCCGTCTGTCTTAGGGTTGAATGTTGTACTCAACTTAATTTGTGTCCCCAACTCACGCTATACGGCCTTCCAAAATCGCAATGTAAACTGGAGGTCCCCGGTTAGAGATAATGGATACTGGCACGCCATGAAGTCGGACAATCATGAGAATATAGGCCTACGCCAGCTGCTCTGAAGAATAGTAGTCACCACTGGAATGAAATGAGCCGACTTGGTCAACATATCCATAATCACCCATACTGCATCAAACTTCTTCTGAGTCTGTGGGAGCCCAATAGTGAAATCCATGGTAACCCGCTCCCCTTTCCACTGTGGGATGTCAAGCCTCTGAAGTAATCCACTTGGCCATTGATGTTCTCACTTAACCTATTGACAATTTAGGCACCGAGCTACATACTTCACTATGTCTTTCTTCATCCTCTTCCACCAATAGTGCAGCCTTAAGTCCTGATACATCTTAGCGGCACCCAGATGAACGGAGTACCGCAAACTATGGGATTCCTTAATAATCAACAAATGCAAACCATATACATTAGGCACATATAGCATGCCCTACATCCATAACACACTGTCATCCCCAACACTGACCTCATTGGCATCACTACGCTGAACCGTGTCCTCGAGGACAAGAAAATGGGGGTCGTCATAATGATGCTCTCTAATATGATCATATTGAGAAGATCGAGAAACCACAAAAGCCAAAAGTCAACTCAACTCTGAAACATCCAATCTAAAAAACTATTTGGCCAAGGCCTGGACATTCGATGCTAATGGACTCTCCGCTGCTGGTAGATATGTTAAACTGCCAATGCTCTCTATCTTACGATTCAAGGAATCGGCCACCACAATGGCCATCCCAGGATGTTATAGAATTGTGATATAATAGTCCTTAAGAAACACTAACCATCTACGTTGCTGCAAGTTAAGATCCTTCTATTTGAACGAATGTTGTAGACTCTGGTGGTCAACATAGATCTCACTAGGGACACCATATAAATAGTGATGCCAAATCTTCAAGGCAGGAACAATGGCCACTAACACAAGTTTGTATACTTTTTTTCATGTACCTTCAACTATCTAGATGCGTAGGCAATCACCCTACTGTCTTGCATCAACATCGTGCCAAGGCCAACACACGATGCATCACAGTACACAGTGTAAGACCCCGAACCTATAGGCAACACCAACATTGGGGTTGTATACAATGAAATCTTGAGCTTTTGAAAGCTCTCCTCACTCTCCTCGGTCCACCTAAATATAGCACCCTTTTAGGTCAATTTGGTCAAAGGTGCAGCAATAGATAAGAAACCCTCCACGAATCGATGGTAATACCCTACCAAACCAAGAGAACTCCAGATCTCAGTAGCTGAAGATGGTATGGGACAACTCTACACCTCTTCAGTCTTCTTCATATCTACTTTGATCCCCTCACTTGACACTACATGTCCCGAAAATGCCGCCGAATCAAGCCAGAGTTCTCACATTGAAAAATTTGCATAAAACTTCTTTTCTCTCAAGGTTTGAAGCACATTCGTCAGGTGCTACTCATGATCTTCCCGACTTCAAGAGTTTACCAAGATGTCGTCAATAAACACAATGACTAATGAGTCAAGATAGTGATGGAATACATTGTTCATCATGTGCATGAATATTATTGGGAGTTGGTCATCCCAAATGACATCACAAGGAACTCGTAATGAGCATACCAAGTTCATAATGCAGTCTTCGAAATGTCTGGATCCCGAATCTTCAACTGATGATACCCTGACCGAAAATCAATTTGAGAACACACGGGTACCCTGTAGCTGATCAAATAGGTCATCAATGCATGTAAATGGATACTTGTTCTGTTACACCCCATATTTTTGTACGTGAAAGTACTCCATAAGAAAATTAAAAAAATTCGGAAATGAGATATTACATCCCGCATTTTCGTATGTTAAAGTTTTGTCGTAAGATAATCGAGGTAAGTTCGGGAATGAGATTATAATCATTATGCTATTTCAAGAAATTGACAAGTAAATTCGTGAAGGTGAGAGGGTAAACAAATCGAAGAAAATGAATCTCGCGAAGTTTGACAATTTGGAATAAAATATGGCCCGAGTTAAAATACTCAGTATTTATGGACTAGTACCATACAAGGTACCACATGGCCATGATAATAAGGTGTACAAAGTATGTTAAAAGTGATTTGAAATAGTTCCTAATTATGTGGATAATTAGTTAGTTATGGATTTTTTGTGGGTGATTAACCATGTAATTAAGGAAATGGGTGCATAAAATTTTGATAGGTTTAGATCCCCCCCCCCCCAAACGTGGCAGCCAACAAAGCCAAAGAATTTAACTCTTAAGTTCACATATAGGTGGCCTAATTAGAGGCCTTTTGGAAAGGATTAGTCATCCTACTGAGGTCCACACCTAAAGCGTTGAAAGTAACCTTTCTAATTAAAAAAAATCAATTGTTCTCATCTACTAAATGAAGAAGGAAAGCTTTAGCAATGACAATGGTTTGCAATAGCAACGTAGTTTCTCCAAACATTTAATAAGAAGACCATGTAATATTATAGCAACGTCGGATTTGCGATTCTAAGGGAGTACGGTGCAATCTTTCTCAAGGACATCATACGCATTTTTCTATTTTGATCTGCCATTGCGTGTTTCATCGCAAAAACGTGTGTTACAGGGATTATCAAGAGAATCTGTGTAGGTATGTCAAAGTTATCCCTTCTTTCTTTTTGGCATTATCCATATGATACAAACGAAATGAGCAAATACAGAACTACCAAAAATGTCTCTATTCGTAGAAATACTAGAGATGCCTATGTTTTTGATTCCCCATGTGTCCTATTATTCTATCGTTTGTTCATGGGTCTCAGGAAATACGTAAGTTGATAAAGTTTATTTCATGATATTAATCAGAGGCATAAAGGTCTTACGACGTCCCGAGAGAGTTTATTGACGTAGTTCTCATGCGTTGCATTCATTTATACATATACGTTGACTCATAACAGATGTCATTATATACGCCTATATATATATATATATGGGATATGAGAAAAAGGTTACAACGTTATATACGCACCACCACCTAATCAGCAGGTATATGTTGATGATTTTACCCACAGTGGCCGAGATGATATGATGGGATGTCCTAGAGGCTTGATGATGTTATGAACACATGTACCTATGCACGACACAAAATTCATACGCATATGCATGGCACTATAAGTATTTCATGATTTACAGAGTTATCCAAAACTACAGGTTTAGTCACTTACTCCATGTTTCTTCCATGTCTTTTATATAATTATTTATGTGCCTTACATGCGGTACATTATTCGTACTGGCGTTCTTTTTGTTGGGGACATTGCATTCATGCCTACAGGTATAGACAATAAGTTTGATGAGCCGTCATAGTAGACGAGGTTAGCATTTAGCCAAGGATCGGTAAGACTCCATCTCATTCGGAGTGCAACCGAGTCTATGAGTCATTATGTTAGAATTTTGCTACGGGATTATGGGTAGGACGGTACCCTGTTCCATTTGATGTAAAATACTCTTAGAGGATTTGTAGACAGAGGTTCATTTTCTAAAGTATGTCAGAGGTCTTGACGACCCATATGTATTCATGTTTTAAGAAAGATGGTTCATTTATAAAGTGTTTTCCCACTTATAGTTGTACATTACGAGTTGTGGCCATGTTGGCCCAGTTGCCAATAACAGTGCGATAAGAAAGATATGTTATGTTGATACTCGGTTGAGTAAGACACCGGGTGCTCGTTGTGACCCTTATATTTGGGTCGTGACAAAAGAGGTATTAGAGTAGTTTTGTTCTAGGGAGTCTACAAGCCGTGTCTAGTATAGTCTTGTTTATGGGTGTGTTGTGCACCACACTTATAAGCAGGAAGCTACATGGCATTTAGGATTGTCACTCTTTCTTCTTACTCCAGATCGTGTGATAGAGCTCAGTTGTAAATATTCAAACTCTTAAACTCTATGTAACTCGTAATAAGACGATATCTATATCCTAAAGACGATTGGTAAGAGATATAGTTTTGTAAGAGTTGAATCAGAGGAACTCAATTTTGCATCATGTTTATGATGAGTAAATGTGAGGTCTTCAGCAGATCATGTGTGTACTAAAATGTGTAAAGCTTTAAGGCAAGAATATTTATCCACTCTTACGGTAAAAAGGAATGAGATAATCGAAAGGTAGACACAAGTTTCAGCAAGTAAAAGAAGCAAGGTGAAGAAGGGTACGAGGTCAAGGTACCCAGTTAATGAAGATTATCAGTATTCACAATTCAGGCAAAAAAATATAATCATTTTGAGTCACCTTCAACAATAACACATGTATGTATAATTGGCTACATCCATCTCAGTTATATCCTATGAGAGCTAATAGATATAGTTAACAGAAGGACGGGATGTCAAGATCCGGTTGGGGTTAGAGTAACTCAAGATGGTGAATAGATTGTTTGAGTTAGTTGACATTTCCAAAGAATATTACGAATGTGCTAATAGATCTCCTTGTGAGACACCCAGATGGTGCACTCTAAAATAGTAGAGCTAGATATGAGTACTACAAACACAGGCACTGGAATCTTGGAATGGATAAGTATTACCTTAGTATGGCTCCCATTCCTAGTAGAGAGAGAATGTTAGACAACCTGAACAGTTAGTGGATGGAGCAAGTGGAGCTCAAAAAAAATGAATATCTTGTTGAAGTTTTCAAAATAAAGTGATAGACAGAAAAGTTAGCAGGAAATAAGAAGAGAGTTAATGAAGAATTATGAGTAAGATGTGATACATAAATGACAATGGTTGATAAAAAAGGACATTATTACAAAGTCTATAGTCAAGTGAAAGAAAAGACGAGAAGTAACAGGCCTTGAGACAACAAGAGAATATAGTCCATAAAGTCATATCCTCATTTCGAGAAATAAGTTCGTGAATCTAACGTGATTACCATAAGGAAAAGTAAGACCCCAAAGTATTAGAAATAGGTATGGGCTAGTGAACAAGGTAAACATATGAATTGGGGACTGAGTGATTTAATAATAGTCGGCATCATGAGAATTTCATATTGCATTCCAGCGATAAAATAATGGATAACAGAAGAATAATCCTTAAAGGTCAATCAGGAAGACGATTCCCTAAAGCAAGCAATGTGAGAAAAGTTAAGCTTAAGAGACTGTGTGTGCCAGTTACACTAGGTGCCACCCTCGTGGGTACGGAATTTGGTTATCCTTGGTACTGAAGGATTACTGCAAGGCGAGTAAGGGCCATCGATGATGTGAGAAGACGCCAAAGATGAAGAGGTAAAATATTTATAGGTAGATCGTCGTAGGGCTAAATCTTAGTACTCCCCTAAAGGAGGGGAATATGGAGTGATGTGGCATTAAGTCGGAATTAAGTGGTTCTAGTAATTATGGTATGGTAAAGGAAGAATGCGATAAAAATGAAAAAGAGATGAGATTACACTCATTCAAAGCCTACATATAGGCTATAATTTCTGAACATTATGCAAAACAACGTCAAGGAATGGAAGTGAGGGTTCCTTCCCGATATGTCATTGATAAATAACGATCCAATACGAGACGTAAGTTAAGACAAAGGAAATAACAAAAAAAAATTACGCAGAATATTGATATGAGAGTGTGCTAATGAGTAGCTAGTAGTTTATTGAGGAAGAGCCTAGTTGTGGATAAGGGGATACAGACAAATCAATAGATCATGTAAGATAAATAGAGTGAACCCAAACATGGGGAATTCAGTCTCGTAGATACGACATCGTGGCCCTTGGGAAATATTCAGATAGGATATGGGATAGTTAAAGGTACCGTATCAATTTTACGGAAATAAAAGAGAGCGCTTACTGAAAAGACGGTCAAATATAAGTTCATAAGAAACCCTACAAGCACAAGGGCGTGGAGATAAATAACTACTGAGAATTATAGGCGATAGAAAACATAGAAAACTCTGTCAAGTGTACGATGTGATAAGCTCGCGACTTTACAAGAGTAAGAGGGTCCTCCCTAAGTACTACAATGAAAGAATAGCTGAGGAAATAAGGAAAAAGGCACCTAAGCATACTAATTTGATGAAAGAATGGTCATGTAAGAAAGTCTCACTACAACATTGTTTGCACTCCATAACAAAGTGAATCTTACCGTGGCTAATGATAGGAAGTAAAATCAAAGGTAGGATTCGAGATCATATGAGTTGTATGAAAATTCTGAAATGTGTGGGAATTAAGATATACTAAGTATGCACGCAACAAGGCGGCAGAAAGACCAGGAAAAGTAATAGCTTATGTTTAAAGAAGGCTGAGAAGGAACGAAAGGGATTATTCGATTAATGATCCAAAATTAGTTACGTTATGAACAAACTTAAGATTTCTGAGTATTATCCATGCAGCATATATGTTGACAGTCATACAACCGTATAAGACCTGGTATAAGTTAAAAGAAAGAATTGAGCCCAGGTCATAGACAAAGGATTGAATTGTTAGAAGATTGTATCCTGGATATTCCAGAGCGTCCATGAAAGACTAAAATAATACCATGAGCACAGATTGGAAGATCACTTATGCCTACATAAAGGTTGATCAGAGGGAAGAGGAAACTAAAGAGTTACATCAACTAAGTAAATCAGGAGTCTGACTATTGGACCCAGAAAATTATAGAAATCATGATTGAGAATATAGCAGAATCACTGTTAATATCAGAGGTGCAAGAGAGATAGTACAATATCCATATTATAACAGCTTTACGATAAAGCCAGTTAGAAGATTACCAGCCTCACAAGAAGTCAGTATGAAACTCTCACCGAATCATGTAAATAGGTGCAAGTATTATAATCGAAATTTAAGTTGTGGATGTGAATTATACCCATGTGGAAGGGATGTCATGAAAGAGATTGAAGATGTGATGCGAGACTTCAAGGCAAGTAAGGTAAAAGTGAACAACGTACGAGATACTCAAATGCAAAAGGTTGTGAATTGTCCATACTGCGGATATAAGGCTAGAAGCATAGGTATCCAATATCCAGGAATGATAGCAGCGTCATCAGTGGCATATCTTCCAGCCTATGGTTTCTAGTTACCGAGAGGTCTAGTTAAGAGAGTAAAAGAAGAGTTAGAGACGATGTGATGTCTCGCTTGATGTTCCAGAAAAGCATAAGGAAATCGGTAACAAGATAAATTATGATAGAACGACAAGGTTTTAGAGAGACGTGAGTAGCGATAAGGAAGTGCGAGTAAGAAGGTAATAAAAATGGATAAGTCATCAGGATTAAGCCCATGAAAACAAGAGAGATGATGGTTTCTCTAAATTATAGAAAGCTTCGTATAGCCTGAATGAACTAAAAGGAGTCTAAGACTAGTAGCATTTAGAAGAGATGGAATGCTGCCCTGGTAGTAGAATAAGGGTATAATTGTGAATGATAACGGATAACGTTTGGGCAGTCGATTGAATAATGATTTGGGAAAACAAGAGAAAGAGATAGGGATTTCGTGAATTGTACAGGATTAAAATACCCATGTAAGGTGAGTCACATTAGGATGCTATAAAATAAGGTTATGGAAGTATAGTATCACCCCTAGGTGGATCAATCTAATTACTACAGATGTCTCTGATGAGACGTAAGTCCTAGTGGCAACGTATGATGTAAAAAGTTTCAAGTTATCAACTGAAGGATTCTGACCACGAGTAGTGCTGTGAGAAGAAAGACTAAAGGGGGGAATGCCCTAGCCTTTGGATTTATTCACAGAACGGTTGCCTAGATGGCAATAAGAATATTAAAGAATTCGCAAGAACAATAGGTTATGAAAATGATAAGCGCATCAGTCAACATTCGAGGACGAATGTTCTAAGGGGGGGAACGGGGGGGGAATGATGTTCCACCCCATATTTTCGTACGTGAAAGTACACCATAAGAAAATTAAAAAAAAGCTTGTATATTACATCCTGCATTTTCGTACGTTAATGTTCCGTCGTAAGATAATCGACGTAAATTCGGAGATGAGATTATTTGAGATTATAAGCATTATGCTATTTCAATTAAGTGATGAGTAAATACGTGAAGCTGAGAGGGTAAACAAATTGAAAAAAATGAATTTCGTCGAAGTTTGACATTTTGGGATTAAATATGGCCCAAGCAAAAATATCTGGTATTTATGGACTAGCTCCATACAAGGTACCACATGGCCATGATAGTAAGGTGTACAAAGTTTGTTAAAAGTGATTAGTATTTTAAGTAATTTGAAACAGTTCCTAATTATGGATTTTTTATGGGAGATTAACCATGTAATCAAGGAAATGGGTGGATAAAATAGGCTTAGATACCCCCAACGTGGCAACCAACAAAGCCAAATAATATTCGTCCTTTAATTTCACATACAGGTGGCTTAATTAGAGGCCTTCAGGAAAGATTTAGTCACCCTAGTGGTGCCCACACCTAAAAGGTTAAAAGTAACCTTTCTAATTCACAAGCATCAATTGTTCTCATCTACTAAATGAAGAAGGAAAGCTTCAAAAAAGCTAATGGTTTGCAATAGCAACGTAGTTACTCAAACATTGCATACGAAGACCATGTAATATTATAGAAACGTGGGATTTGCGATTCTAAAGAAGTACGGTGCAATCTTTCTCAAGAACATCATATGTATTTTTCCTACTTCGATTCGCCGTTGCGTGTTTCTTTGCAAAAGACATGTGTTAGAGTAATTAATAAGAGAACCGGTCTAGGTATGTCAAGTCTATCCCTTCTTTCTTTTTGGCATGATCCATAAGATAAAAACAAAACGAGCAAGTGCTCAACTTTCATAAATGACTCTAAATATAGAAATACTAGAGATGTCTATGTTCTCGATTCCCCATGTGTCCTATTATCCTATCATTTGTTCTTGGGTCTCAGGAAATATGTAAGTTGATAAAGTTTATTTCATGATATTAATCAGAGGCATAATGGTCTTACGATGTCCCGAGAGAGTTTATTGACGTACTTCTCATGCATTACATTCATTTATACATGTACATTGGCCCATGACAAGATGGCATTATATATGCGTATATATATGTATATATATATATATTATATGTATATGGGATATGGGAAAAGGATACGGCATAATATATGCACCACCACCTGATCAGTTGGTATACAGTAATGATTTTGCCTTCAGTGGCCGATATGATATGATGGGATGCCCTTAGAGGCTTGATGATGTTATGAACAAATGTACCTGTGCACGACACGACATTCATGTGCACATGCATGAAACTATAAGTATTTCATGATTTAGCGTGTTATCCAAAACAACAGGTCGAGTCATTTACTCCATGTTTCTTCCATGTCTTTTATATACTTATTTATGTGCCTTACATACTCGGTACATTATTCATACTGACATCCTTTATGTTGGTGACACTGCATTCATGCCTACAGGTATAGACAATCAGTTTTACGAGCTGTCATAGTAGACAAGGTTAGCATTGAGTGAAGGATCGATAAGACTCCACCTCATTCGGAGCGCAGCCGAGTCTATGAGTCATCGTGTCAGAATTTTTCTACGGACTTATGGGTAGGCTGGTACCCTGTCCCATTTGATGCCAAATACTCTTAGAGGCTTTGGAGACAGAAGTTCATTTTGTTTAGTATGTCAGAGGCATTGACGGGCCACATATATTCATCTTTAAGAAAGATGGTTCATTGAGACAATGCTTTCGCACTTATAGTTATACATTACGAATTGTGGCCATGTTGGCCCAGTTAACTATGACAGTACGATAAGAAAGATATGTTACGTTGGTACTCGGTTGAGTAAGACACCTAGTGCCTGTCGTGACCCTTCGGTTTGGGTCGTGACATGTTCTTCATTGTAACCTTGTTCAATTGACGACAATCAATACACATGCGCATAGAACCTTCCTTATTCTGTACAAACAAGAACGGAGCACCCCAAGGTGACAATGGGCCAAATGAAACCCTTATCAAGCAACTCTTGCAACTGCTCCTTTAAATCCTTCATCTCTACTGGTTCCATACGATATGGTGGAATAAAAATGGGATGAGTGCCCGATAACAAGTCAATACCAAAATCATTATCCCTATAGGGGGGCATGCTCGGAAGGTTGGCCAGAAATACATTGGCATAGTCTCTCACTACCGGAATTGACTCAATGGTAGGAGTATCAATTTTTGACATGTCTCACAAAGTCTAGATATGCCTCACACCCCTTCCCAATAATCTGTTGTGCCTTAAGGAAGGACACCACCCTTCTAGGAACATAATCCAGAGTACCCATCCACTCCAACCGCGGCAAATGTTGCATAGCCAACGTCACCGTCTTGGCGTGACAATCAAGAATATCATGATAGGGTGACAACCAATACATGCCATATATAACATCAAATGTACCATACTGAGCAACAATATATCAGCTTTGGTCTCAAAACCGCCAAGAATAACTACACACGACTGATACACAGGGTCAACAACAGTGGAATCTGTCACTGGCGTGAACACACAGACATGAGAACTCAAGGAATCACGGGATATACCAAAATATGGAGCAAAGTAAGATGATACATAAGAATAAGTGGAGACTGGATCAAATAAGACTGATGCATCTCGAAACAATACCTATGATAATGGAGTTATATGCAACTTCCCCCGTCATAGTCGGAAGTGTAAAACATCTGGATTGGCCTACCCCTCTAGAGCGACCCTTACTCACCCAACCTCAACCTCAATCTAGTTGTGCAGGTGGAGTGGCAACTGGTGCGATAACCATGGCCTTATAAGTCCTAGGGGCCTGTGGAATATGTCGAGCCTGGCTACTACAAAAATCTTCTGCATGACATGGCTGCTAAAACTGGCTCAGGCATTGTTGTTGGACTAACCATTGAAATCACCACGTGCAAGAGGTGAACTAGACAGTTCCAGTAATAATAGGCAACCTGAGACATGCAAGTAGTCGAAATACCGCTGGAAGCTGGGAGTACTGAGTGAATATGATAGCTCACATATGTTGAAGAATCTCGAGGCCTCTTGGCCTCCCTCTCCTCTCTCTCCCAGCCCCACATACCCTCCAATCCCTAATCCATCTCCACCACCTGCTAGTATGGGGTATGAGTCTCCAACTCTCGAGCCATGTTGAATCTAATACCATGGTTGAGCCCCGCAATAAATAGACGGACTCACTCCCTGATTGTGGAAACTAAGGCCGGTGCATGTCTGGATAACTCGCTGAACATGACAGCATATACGGTCATAGCACCCTGGTGCAACTGCTCGAACTCAGTGCACCATGCATCCTGAAGGCTCTAGGGAACAAACTCTCTCAGGAACATCTCTAAAAACTGAGCTCAGGTGAGAGAACTTCCTCGGCTGGGCTACCCAACTCGCACGCTCGCCACCAGTGATAAGTCGCTCCCTTTAGCTGGAACATAGTGAAAGAAGTGACAATCGATTGCAGGATACCCATAGTACGGACGATAGAGTGGCACTCCTCAAGGAAACCCTATGCATCCTCTAAAGATTAACCGCTTAAAGAAGGAGGGTGGTACTTCTTGTGCCTCTCGAGCATGAGCTGCTCCTCTTAGATGTTGCTTCTCATACCTCAGTCATAATTGGGACAACCAGCTACACTATTATGACCTCTATGACATGGTCAACCTGGACCCGCTAATCTAGAGCACGGGCAGCGGGAGTCTATGCTCCTCCCCGGGCCTGAGATGTGGCGGGAGCAGGTGGAATCAACTCCGCCTGAACTAGAGTGCCAAACATGCTCAAAAATTAGGCGAGGGTCTCTTGAAGAATAGGGGTAGTAACAGGTGTCTCGGGTGACGGCCCCCCAATTGGAGCTACTGGTGGCTCCTCTGTAGCATCGCAGGCAGGTGCTCTGGCTGCACCACGTGTCTGTCCTCGGCCTCTACCCTAGCCCCGGCCTCTCGCAACTCTAGTAGGGGCGCAAGTGTCTGATTGTCAGATCCAGCGTTCGTGTCCTCACAATCAGTGAGAGAATAGAAAGAGACAAATTTAGAATTTCGAAGTCAACAAACACACAATAATGAACCAAATAACGGAATATTTTCCTAACAGTTCTATAGCCTCCCGAAGATAAGTAAAGACATTTTTGTATTGATTCACGAGACTCTACTAAACCTGCTTGTGACTCTTAACACCTATAAACGTAGAGCTTCGATACCAGCTTGTCACGACCCAAATTTCCTTCTGTAGGATGTCGTGATGGTACCTAGTCTCTAAGACTAGGTAAGCCTAACATACATGTAATATTAACTAAGAATTTATAAAGAACCTTCAAATAACTTAACCAGTATCATATAAACAAACCCCGTAACGTAACAGAACATAACTTCCCAAAATCCGGAGAATACAAGTCACAAACTCTATAAGATGGTATTGAACATCCCTATACATCAGTGTTTATAAAAGGACAAGAAAAATGAAATAGACTAGATTGAGGGTGACTTTGAAGCATGCACACACCGACAGGCAGACCTTGAAATCTTCGAAACTGGGCTCATCTCACTAGTGCCAGAACTAGTATGAGGTACCTGGACATGCACAAAAAGATATACAGAAGCATATCATGAGTAGACCACAACGGTACCTGCTATATGCCAAGCCTAACCTCGGTAGAGTAGTGACGAGGTCAGGTAAAGGCCCTACTGGAATAAACAATAAACTAAACAGGTATATAACAGTGTAATAATGACAACAATAGAAATTAGAAAATAAGGAATTATACCAAAAATAGCTCCACTGAACTAAAGCAAATAGTTCATCACAAAAGAAAACAAGGAATTCTATGACATAAAACAAGGCAATAAAACATAAGTAAAGTATCACCGATAAAAACTACTGAGGTAACGACTCGTCGTCTCAAATCATAAAACATTTCACAATATTCCCTTATATTAATGCAGAAGCCTTGCATTTAGTTTTAAAAATCATTTTCCCGAAATAGCTTCCCCCATTTTAGCCCACCTTATCACACTGTGTGCCTTCAAGAAGTTCCCCTACTAGAAACACGCGTGTCAAGCCCACCTTATCTCACCGCATGCATTTCAACTCCATATTCTTATGCAACCGTATGCGTATCAATATTACAACATATCACATATCCCACCTCAAGGGCCCAATGTCACAATTTGCCAAGAAACAAACAATAATAGTGTTCCCGCAACAAATAGCCCATGGCTTAACGACGACATGCACAAGGGTTTCACAATAACAACCGGAAGTGAATAACTCGACAAGAATAGTATTTCACAACTTTACTACTTTGCCTCAATGTAAATCACGGCCTTTATAACTCAATACCAATTTCGACGAAAAGATATTCCAAAAATAACAACTTCAAGTAAAGAACTCAACGGTTAAATATGAATAAGGAATAGAGGAAACAATACTTCAACTAACATGTTAAGGAAATTAACAAGTAAGAGATAAGACAAGTAGAGTATATGAAGATAGACTGATGATGATGATTATAATATATTAAGGTACATCATTTGAGGCATGAAAGAAATCTACATTGCTTAAACCGGTAAATTTCCACATTTAGCCCGTGTACACACTCGTTACCTTGCGTACACCACTTTCACATATCACAAGTAACGCAAACCAACACCAATCCTAAGGGGTAACTCCCCCCTCCCCCCCCCCCCCCCCCCCCCCCCCTAACAAAGTTAGGCAAGACACTTACTTCAACATACGCCAACTCAATCCACTAGTAAGCTTTTCCCTCGATTATCCAACACCAAAGCCAAAACAACTTCATACCATAAATATAAACTAAAGGAAACCATTCTGAACAATAAAGTTACGATATTTAAAGAAAAAACAAATTCAACTAAAAAACTCAACCTCGAGTCCGCATATCGGAACTAAACCATAATTACAAAATCACAATACCCAATCGATAACGAGTCCAACCATACAAGAATTAGTCGAATATAACCTCCAATTGCCTTCCAAAACACGAAAAATTTTGTCTAAGAAGTTTTCACAACTTCCCCAAATTTCCAACTCAAATAACTTACTAAATGATGAAAATAACAATAGATTCATGTAATATAACCAAAATCGAGTTAGAATCTCTTACCCCTGTCACGCCTCAAAACTGAGGAACGAGACCGGCGCCTAACCAGAAGATCCCGGTCAAGCGGACCTGGATTGCCTTTCTTGCCCGACGTGTTACCCCGTGTTTATAGTATACAATATTTCACATGAAATAGCAAATTAATTGAAAGCATGAGTTTACAACTTAAGTTCATTTCTTCTTTTTAACATTTTGGCCTTTGATAATTTCGAAACATACAATCTACATACAACATTTCTGATTCGGTCCACGATTACGAGTAAATACAAATACTACGCAAAATATATATACACAACCCACATTATGTCTACTGAGCCTCTAGGAGTACTATGACTTTACATAGGCTTGCCGGCAACAAGGCCCCTACTATACCTTTAAAGATATAACATATACAAAAGAGAATGACACAGTCTACACACTTTCCCGAGAGGGAATAGGGCTCACCAGGACCGCTGAAAGGATGAAGAGGAGGCACTACCAACGTCGGTTGGAACTACCTGCTATTGAACTACCTACATCCATGTAAAAGATGTTGCGCCCCCGACAAAAGGGAGGTTAGTACCATTGAATAGTACTAGCATGTATGAACAAGCTTCATTATAATTAGAATCAAACAGTACACAAATAGAGGACAGTCAGGGAAAATCAAACAAACACCACACAGAAATACAGAAAATCACAAATGAAGGTTTCATAGTTACTCAATAAATTTTTCATCTGTTGCGGTGCACAACACGATCCCACCGTACAGTCACATCTCACCCTTATTGCCTCTCCACCCTTATTACTTCGTGTTGCGGCGCGCAACCCGATCCCACCGTACAATCACATTTCACCCTTATTGCCTCTCCACCCTTATAACTTCGTGTTGCGGCGCGCAACCCGATCCCACTGTACAATCACATTTAACCCTTATTACTTCGTGTTGCAACACGCAATCTGATCCCACCGTACAATCACATTTCACAGCAACAACCACCAACAATTAAAACACAAGGATCTTCATCATGAAGAACATAAGTTCATATCAACCAATAACTATGTGAAACACAATGATCCTTACCAATCAGTAATTCATATATGGTGTTGCCACAATCATTTGACTCAATAAAATCAGTCCATATCTACTTTCATCATTTTCTACATAGCCTTTAGCACTTTGATACGTTCAACAGTGTAATTAATATCAATATCAACCAACAATTCAATCACAAAGATTCTCATCATCAAGGATATTCATTCGTAACAACCAAGTAACCATATGAAATCAAGGCCATAGAAATCTTTAACAAACAATGAGTCATATACGGTATGCCATCAACATATATCTCAATTAGGTTATCCACGTTTCCTTTCCATTATTTACTGCACAACATTTAGCACTTAGATACATTCAACAATTGTATTCGTTATCATTTCTTTCGTTCGGTAGTACATCCTTGCATACCGATGTATTCAGCAGTTAACGATCTTTTCACATGATAGAGTAAGCACAAGGAATCACCCTTTTCACAATCTCATATAGCATGGTGGCATGGCACTCAACTAGGACAATCGGAGAATAGAATCTTACGTCTCAACACATTAGAACAATCAATTCACATATGCTTAAGGAAGAAACTCATACCGAATGCTCGAAAACCGACAAGGTCACTTTACAAAGATTAATGTTATCCATACATACATTTGATTTGGGATTTTTCCTTAATTTTCTACCACAATTCACCGGACCTTCTAGCACCTTCAATCTACTTCACAATGTGGCATAATTGAACTTAGAATTAGGAATAATGATCATGTCTTGAACTCACTTGAGCATTCTATGAAACACTAGGTGTTCCTTTAGATTAAATGGCCTCTTTTTAGTGAAATATTACTCTAACCCATTTCCTTTTACTAGATTATAACTAGTTGGTTACATGCATGCAAGATTCCTACCCCCACCTTCATGAACTCACCTAACCATGTTTCTTTTTAACAAAAATCTGGAAATTAAGGTTAGTGTGGTAGAAGCTTACCTCTTAGAGTGAAGAAATTTGTGTCCTACTTGATTAGTTCCAAGCTTGAGTGATGAAGGAGGATCAATTTGATTAAGTTGGGACTTTCTCTCTATAGAACCCACTCTTTCCTCTCTCTAATTAATCAGAAATTATGTTTAAAATGATGAGGAATGGGTTTTATATGGGTCTGGGGTCGGGTTATAAAGATAGAAAAATGGATAGGCCAACATTTCGGGCCTGGCTTTAGCATGGCGTCGCCTGGCTAACGCCTGGTCTGGCCTGGCTTTATCTACCTAAAGCCTGGTCTAGCTGCGACAAAAAAAATTTCAACTCCTCAGCATATCGTTCAATCCTAAAACTCCGGAAGTACAATGTATTACCTACCTTGACACCACAAAACCTTAAATTATATAGTGAAGTTTTCCGGGGCCTTATATTCTCCCCCACTTACGATCATTCGTCCCCGAATGAGTATCAAGATTTCACTATGTTTTGAATATACTATATGCTAACCCCCAAATTTAGCCAACTCCCGATTTTTCTGAAAATTTTTCCAGAGTTTCCTTTGTCATTAGGCCTATCTACCTGTCAGATAGCCCTCGAAATACATGTTTAACCAATTCAACACATTACATGTCACTCCATCAACTCGCATATAATTGGGTTATCTCAACAAGTCGTATGCAATTCAATTACTTCAACATGCTATACCTATTTCGGTTAACACCACAAACATGCATATCATTTAACTATCACATAAATTGCACATAATTTATATTACTTCAAGGAGTTGCACATTACCCAAATAATAACAACATACACTTATATGGCCAACTTCAGAAGTTACAATAGCAGGGCAGTTAGGAGGAAAATGAGGTGCTTTTGCACAAAATTTGACACAACATATAATTTCTTAGGGATGACAATTTTCAAACCATTACCGGAGTTATTCAGACAAGTGGGGATATTTCTCTTTCATATCATTTTCCGCTTCACACGTGGCTTCTTCAACTTACAAGCTTTGCCATAAACAATTCACGGAAGCAATCCCAACCACTAAACTTATCTAACAAAGATGATAGCTAGATACCTCGCATAAGCTAACTATCCATTAACTTCACCTTCGATAATTTACACTAGGATGATACACAAAGGATCTCCAACTACCTTTTAGGCATAGACATGCGAAAACACAAATACATGAGGAAAAACTATGGAAAACATCATACTCCTAGTGTGACCTAATGGGAAATGTGCTTATGTACTATTCATTATCAATTCACACAACATCTATAGGGGAAATTTTTGAGAATAACCGGTTCACCCTCTTTAATTCTAAATCTCTATGCGAACACCCAAACTAAACTCGTGGTGACCTTCACGATTACTCTAAGATGTGCCATAATAAATTGACCATAAAATTTCCTACTGATTATATGAGATCACTGGGTGACTTTGACACATTTGAATATTCAATACCAAATAAATCTAATACAATAAAGAGCAACGGAGTTCGAGATTGGACTGGGATTACTCAGGAACCCATTAACATGTTGAACGGAGTATTTGATGAGGTTATATTCTAAGAGACACGAGGATTTCTATTAGTGAGGCTGACATGGTTTAATCCAGATGACTACATCAATTATCAGATAAATGAAGCATAGTGGTGACTAGTATTCTTAGATGAGGTGGATACCATGTACGTGAACTTGAGATTCTAGCGAAGTGATCAAGTGTGATACACCAGTTGTGTCCCTGAGTGTAATTCAAGTAGTTGAGTTCAAATGGTAAGACTTTTGCAACATGGGTGTGACTGAGGCCGCAAATGAAATACGTGGAATTCTATCTCACTCCTAACAATAAGCGACACAAGGACTTTATGCCACAACGCATGAGGATGGAAAAGAAGTAATCTACTTATGAGATTATCATAATTCGAACAATCTAACCCTTCCTAAGGTGGTGGAATGCAAGAGGTAGCAAAATTCCAATACATGACAATGACGTTGTCAATACTCCTAGGAGCCGAGTGAGCAGAGAACCACATAACCTCATCAAATCCAATGCATTTATGACTTTTGAAAAAGGGACACACTTTGGTTTGAAATCATGGCAATTTAATATTGAACTTTAAGGAAAATCATTACTTTGGAACCCATGAGACAAGCCCTCGTAGCCTAGAAAATTGTCAACAATGGCGAGAAAGTACTTAAAATCATTACGAGTTAGTGTAGAATAAGGCCTCAAAGTGACCATATGAATAATTATGAAAGGGTGAGAAGTCGTAATGCACTTATCGAAGACGAGTAACCTGAGTTATCTAGTCATAGGGACAATCAGAGTAGGTGCTTGTTATAGGAGAAAATCTCACAAGGAGTGCGAGCAATATCTTTTATCCTAACAAAAGGAACATACCCTGACCCTTGATTTCATAAGGCATAAAATTAGATTCACAAGGAGAGTTACCAAATCAAAATAGATAGTAAGGCAGCACAACTAAGAGCAACACTTGGAATCAACAAGCTTAAACAGAGTTGAAGACATTAGAAGTCTGTAGTAAAGGGGAAATTTGCCCACTCTCAGGGGGCTTGTAGAGTACATAAAAGTGAGGCTAATTAAATCAAATTATATAATTGGATAATTAGTCGAGAAATTGAGATAATATCGCATTGAAGACTATGGGTGAACAACACATGATGCAAGAGAAATGAAAAAGAAGTGAGAGAGCTTATAGAAGTGACCTTTACATCGTAACAACCAGGAAAGGTGATAATATAAGGGATTACGAGAAGCTAAATTTTTGAAAGAATATCTCCGCATATAGTCACATTATGTATAGCTCCAGAATTTAAAAATTCAATTAAGTTTAGCAACTCTACTTCACAACGAAGCACTACAACACACTTCTACACAACTAGTTATTACCAACCAAATTGGGAGATGCTATAAGACTTGGACAAGAAAAAGGCTTAACATATGAATGGGTTACTAGGTGTGTTGATCCTTGGTGAACCCCAAAACTAAAAGCGGGAGTTAGACTGGGAAGAGGATTGTTAGATTATCACTTGCATAGGTAATCCATTATCAAAAAGAAGATCATTCAATCTCAGCAATTGCGGCATGCTATTAACCCTTGATAAACTTGAAGTGAAGTGGGATCCCATGTAATTTGTGGCACTTATTAATCCATTGAACAGATATCTAGAAGTATTTTAAAAATTAGAGTTACTCTTTCTGGTTTAGAGTTCAACCTTTAAGGATACTGCTTCTAAGGGGATAGGATTGAGAAGGAACAATATAGCCGATAGTGAGTGAAGCAGGTTCGTAGTTAAAGTAAGAGGATGGATTGACTTGTCTTTCCACCTATAATTCTATATCTTTCTTTAGTTATGACAGAATACTAAAAACCCAGTAATATCAGAGGACCAAAAACTAGTTAACTAGAAAATAAAGGTATTGTTACATCTATCCCATTTCCTGTCTTCAGCGGAATTGGTAAAGAATTTGGGTGGATTACTATTGATAAAAGAAATTGTATTTCTAGATACCATGGAAAAAATTATGCCCTTTCTTCAGCCCTCAAAATTGGAACTGAGAAATGGGTCATCAACTAGGGGAAAGCCGGCTATGTCAGATGAACTAACAAAAAGGGAACTTGAGGTTCTAGGAGTAAACTCAATAGCTTCATGGCTATGGGAGCCACAATAAACATCAAAATTAGTTGGATTCGTAGCAACATAGAGCAATTAATGTATAGAGACACTCAAATAAGTATTAAGCAAACCAAAGGAGGAGCGAAAATGCTCGTCTTCCTTACAACCAGAAGAAGAAGAACCTTCAAGAATAAGATGGGCAACAAGAATAAGTATCACAATCCAGCTACATGGAGGCTCGACGGTCCCTAGTTCGATGGAGATTTTAATAGTGTTTAAAAGTAATTGAGCAGACCAAATTTAGAAAATAACCTGTTGGGGAAAGAGGGATATTCTCTCCAAAAAAACAAAAATCTTGCCGATTCCGACCACTAGGTCAAAATGAAAGCCTCAACAAAGATAGACCGAGGGAACTACCATACTAGAGACGATGATGACACAAGGCAAGATCTTCACTATGACACTATGTTAACATTAAGATGATGCAAAAACTTCAACCAAAATGGCCTAGGATTCCGAATAGAGAATGATAATTGTTCGAGAGAAAATATCCTTTTATTTTGTGCGAAAATATTAGAATTGTCCATCCATTCATTCGGGAAGAAATTCTTCGGGTATAGTCCCTTGTTAGAGCTTAAAAAGGCGTGTTGTAAATGGTAATTCTATATCTACAACTCAACTCAAGGACATGATTATAGAGCTCGATGTCATAAGAGATTGCATATAAGAAAATTTGTTGTGGGGTGGATTCATGAAATATTGGATCTCGTTCAAAGAGTAGGTGCATGCAATGTTTTGTGACTCAACATTTATTAAGACCATGCCTATGAAAATTCTTCAATATGGATGTACATATACAACAAGAATACGTTGGTTGTGCTAAGGAGTTACCTGCTTGGTGACTTTAGGTTGATAGGGCAATAGCTAAATCGATGCCCCTCGACTCCACATCCCTAACGTACGTTGGTACCATGCCGATATACTATAAGATTTGGTGGTGCAGTGACATCAATAGGAACAAGGACACTCTCCTCTTAGCAATAGGTTCTACCAATCCCTCCACAGCTCAATACATTCTCCTAACATGTCCTTGGGCAATCCCCTCGAACTCAATGGTGGGATCACTCCCTCCTCATGGCTTCAAATTTGTGGATTATGGAATCATGATTACTCAATTTGAGAGTAAGTCTTGGAGAGAACCCTAACTCCCTAACTTGAGCTCTATGGCACGATTGGAGCATCAAAGAATGGTGAATTTCCTAAATGTCCATGTAACCCACTAATTATAGATGTGGTCGACAACACACCGATAAGAAGGGCTATACAAGACACGACTCCGAGACATCCTAGGACACTTTAAAACCTTAGGCTCTGATACCAAGTTTATGACGTCCCAAAACCAAGGGAGGAGACTGGCGCCTAACCGGAAGATCCCGGTCAAGCGGGCCTGGATTGCCTTTCTTGCCCAACGTGTTACCCCGTGTTTATAGTATAAAATATTTCACATGAAATAGCAAATTAAATTCAAATCATGAGTTTACAACTTAAGTTCATTTCTTCTTTTTAACATTTCGGCCTTTGATAATTTCGAAACATACAATCTACATTCAACATTTGCGATTCGGTCCACGATTATGAGTGAATAAAAATACTGCCCAAAATATATATTTGTATACACAACCCACAATATGTCTACGTAGACTCTAAGAGTACTAGGATTTTACATATTCTTGCCGGCAACAAGGCCCCGGTTATACCTTTAAAGACATAACATATACAAAAGAGAATGATACAGTCTACACACAGCCCCGAGAGGGACTGAGGCTTAGTAGGACCGCTGAAATGATGAAGATGAGGCAGCACTTACGGCGGTCGGAACTACCTGCTATAGGATCACCTACATCCATGTAAAAGATGTAGCTCCCCTGGGAAAAGTGGCGTTAGTACCATTGAATAGTACTAGTATGTATGAACAAGCTACATTCTAAGTAGAATCAAATAGTACACAAATAGAGGATAGTCAGGGAAAACCAAACAAATACCACACATAAATAAAGAAAATCATAAATGAAGGTTTCATTGTTACACATTTCAATTTTAATCTGCTGCGGTGCGTAACCCGATCCCACCGTATAGTCACATCTCACCCTTATTGCTTCTCCACCCTTATTACTTCGTGTTGCGACCCGCAACCCGATCCCACCGTAAAATCACATTTCACCCTTATTGCTTCTCCACCCTTATTACTTCGTGTTGCGGCTCGCAACCCGATCCCACCGTACAATCACATTTCACTATTATTACCTCTCCACCCTTATTACTTCGTGTTTCGGCGCGCAACCCAATCCCACCATACAATCACATTTCGCAGCAACAACCACCAACAATTAAATCATAAGGATCTTCATCATGAAGAACATAAGTTCATATCAACCAATAACTATGTAAATCAAGGCACAATGATCCTTACCAATCAGTAATTCATATATGGTGTTTCCACAATCATTTAACTCAATAAAATCAGTCCATATTTAGTTTCATCATTTTCTACACAGCCTTTAGCACTTTGATAAATTCAAAAATGTAATTAATAGCAACAGCAACCAACAATTCAATCACAAATATTCTCATAATCAAAGATATTCATTCGTGACAATAAAGTAACCATATGAAATCAAGGCCACAAAAATATTTATCAAACAGTGAGTCATATCCAGTATGACATCAACATATCGCTCAATTAGTTTATCCACGTTTCCTTTTGCATTATTTACTACACAACATTTAGCACTTAGATACATTCAACAATTGGATGCGTTATCATTTCTTTCCTTTGGTAGTACATCCTTGCATACTGATGTATTCAACAGTTAATGATCATTGAACATGATAGAGTAAGCACAAGGAATCACCGTTTTCACAATCTCATATAGCATGGTGGCATGGCGCTCAACTAGGACAATCAGAGAATACAATCTTATGTCTCAACACGTTAGAAAAATCAATTCACATATGATCAAGCAAGAAACTCATACCAAATTCTCGGATACCAACAAGGTGACTCTACCAAGATTAAAGTTAGCCATACATACATCGATTTGGGATTTTTCCTTAATTCTGCCACAATTCACCGGACCTTCTATCACCTTCAATCTAGTTCACAATGTGGCATAATTGAACTTTGAATTAGGAATAATGATCATGTCTTGAACTCACTTGAGCATTCTATCAAACACTAGGTGTTCATTTAGATTAAATGGACTCTTTTTAGTGAAAGATTACTCTAACCCATTTCCTTTTACTGGATTATGACTAGTTGGTTACATGCGTTCAAGATTCCTACCCCCATCTTCATGAACTCACCTAACCATGTTTCATTTTAACAAAAATATAGAAATTAAGGTAAGTGTGGTAGAAGCTTACCTCTTAGAGTGAAGAAATTTATGTCCTACTTGATTAGTTCCAAGCTTGAGTGATGAAGGAGGATCAATTTGATGAAGTTGAGACTTTCTCTCTCTAGAACCCACCCTTTCCTCTCTCTAATTTATCAGAAAATAAGCTTCAAATTATGAGGAATAGTTTTTATATGAGTCTGGGGTCGGGTTATAAAGATGGAAAAATGGATAGTCCAACATTTCGGACCTGGTTTTAGCCTGGTGTCGCCTGGTCTGGACTGGCTTTATCCGGGCTTTATCTACCTCAATCCTGCTCTGGCCTGACTTTACCCAGTGTTTATCTACCTAAAACCTGGTCTGCTCTGAATTTATGCAGGATTTATCTACCTAAAGCCCGGTCTAGCTGCGACGAAAAACTTTTCAACTCCTCAGTGCATCGTTCAATCCCAAAACTCCGGAAGTACAATGTATTAGCTACTATGACACCACAAAACACTAAATTAAATAGTGAAGTTTTCCGGGGCCTTACAACCCCGATGAATTTCTTAAATCTCTCGAAATATCGCCACAAATCGAGCTCTCTAGGTCCAAAAATGAATAATGAAATCAAACCCTCGAACTTAGCCCTTTCCTACCAAGTGAATTCGCATATGTGAAACCACAAACTCATATGTGGCTCTGCACCTTCGGAATTTCCATCGCATGTGCTGTCTAAGGTCCTGAGATTCCACTTATGCGGATCACCCAAGCGTATTTGTGCTCTCGCTTATGCAGCCTCTGGATTTCTTTTGTGTGCCTGTATCTATGGAGCACTGACCGCATCTGGACTCCCAGCTGTGCAAGACCAAAATCGCTTATGTGGCTTGAAGGACACTTCTGCGGTGCGGCACCTGCGGCCAAAGTGCGCAGGTGCAATTGCACCAGACACAGCCCAGCTTTAGCTCACAACAAGTCCAAATTTGATCTGGATTCTACCTGGATCACACCTGGTCCCTCGGGACCCCGTCCGAATATACCAACAAGTTAAAAAATACATAATGGGCCTATTTGAAGAAAATAAATCACATCAAACAACACCGATTCTATGAATCGCAACCCAATTCAAGCATATTGAAACTATTAACTTCCAAATTCAAAAATTAATGCCTGCTCATACCAAATCAACTCTGATTGACTTCAAATTTTGTACACAATTTATAAACGATATGACATACTTATTCCAACTTTTGAAATTTAAATCTGACCCTGATATGAATAAAGTCAACCCCTGGTCAAACTTCCAACCTTCCAAACCTTCAACTTTTTAGCTTTTGTCAATTCAAACCAAAGCGACCTACAGACCTCCAAATCAATATCCAAACACACTTATAAGTATAGAATCACCATATAGATATATTAGAATATTCAAAAATTCATTTAGAGTCATCTACACAAAAGTCAAATTACAGTCAACTCTTTCAACTTTAACCTCCAACTTAGGGACTAAGTGTCCCATTTCACTCCGAAACTCACCCGAAACAAAAATCAAGTACCCCGAAAATTCATATAACCACAATATAATGTAGAGATGGTAATAAATAAGGTACCGAAGCTCAAATACTAACGATCGCCTGGGTCGTTACAACAATAATCAATAAACCAAAATTAATCTCCAAATAACAATAATAGTGAAAGAACCAAAAACCTAGAACGTAAAGTTTAGCTCCACATATACGTGATAGACAAATGATAGATCATCCAAAAAAATAAAAATTACTAATTTTGGCGGAAGAAAAGATGAACTTGAAGCTCCACAACTATTCCATGCTCTTCCTAGGTTAGAAATTATTGAAAATCACATTTATCATTTATTTATAGGTGTATAAGACATTTTAGTCCAATCCAAACTAGATATGGAAAAGTTGTAGCTCACATCTTAGACCCTCGTGAAAGTGAAGACCTTGACGTCCTCCTCTAGGTTTTTTCGAGTAGCTCTTCCCTTTATTGTCCGTCACAAACATTCAACACCTTGTTAGGCCAGGCCTGCTCGTGAGACAAGCCACGTTGATGTCACTTCTTAGCTTATTTTCTCTTATTTCTTCATCTCCAATCTGTGTTGAAAACTCCTTTTCTATGTTTCTTTCATCAAAAATTGCTCCTACACATATAAAGCACGTAATGAGTGCAAAATATACGAATAACAATTCAAACCACAATGAATATGCACAAGATATTAGGCGAAAATACACTAACTACATGAACTATTAGCCGAATATCACAATCATTTTTTGAAGATGATATTAGGAGCTAGGTTAATCGTACATAATTAAACCTAAAAAACTTGCAAGCTATATGTTCGTTGTCACTCTTGTTTGCATGGGTGGTATTTTATACTTCAATACCACACAGGGGAGCGTGATTTGTGTGGTGCCTTATTTTTGCATGCACTGGATTATAGAAGGACCTGGTTCTTCTATGTGTTCATTACACTACAGTTGCAGAACAAATAATGCAGAAAGCAAAGAACACATGGATTTTTACGTGGAAAACATCTAGCCCAAAAGGTGAAAAAACCACGACCTATTAGCCAGTAGGATTTTTCCCAACCAATTTACTACAACTCTGAGCCAACAACAATGTTTATAACCTCTTTAAAACCTAAGAATTAACTCTAACCCTTGTAGCAACAAACTACAGGTTGTTGCGACTACTTCAAATTAACTCTAACATGAAAGATACAACTCAGGTACCTAGTACAATTTGCTTCTATGAAATCTGAAAAGTACAACTCAAAATGCCTACTACACGTTGAACTAGAAAAAAACAAAGACACATAAAATTGTTAATGAAACTTGTTCTTCAATCTGGTTCGTGTAGCTTCAGGATCAGACTATCTAATCTCATAGGAATTGCTCACAAAATGCCTTGCTATCTTGCCCTTAATTCTACTTTTACTTCAGTACATGTGAGTCACCTGTAAAAGAGAACACACCTAATATATATAAAGTTAGTAGGATTAGGATTAACTAGAAACCTGATGTTATACTCTTCCTTGGTGGAAGAGTTCTAGTCAACTTCAACTTCTAACTCTTCCCTCATCTTGGATAGAGTTATCTTCAAGTAACGAGTCTTATTCCTTATCAAACATGCAATCTTTTCGTTCAGGGATTATCAGAAATAACCACTTATACTTACCCCTTGCACGTACATGCCTTTTGCTTAATTATGATCGTAACTTGTGTACAGTATCTATGGACTTGGTTCATGCATGTGTTCCTTTATCAATCATTAAAACTTAAACCGCTCAAGTCAACACTAAAACTTTGTGGCCATGCACATCGAAGATGTGAGGACATCGCACGAGCAGATGGCCTTCCCAGATCTAGCTCTAGCTAGCAATGGGCAAGAGTTTGCAGCTTTCATGCCCCAAATTCGAGGGACGCGACCGACACTCGATCGGGTGACCCCCAGTCAAGCGAACCTGATTTGCCTTTCCCACCCAACGCGTTTCCCTGTGTTTATAACATACATTATTTATGTGAAGCGATGAGATAAGCTTAAAAGTGTGTGAATACCACATTAAGTCCAATGCCACTTCCTGATACGGACCATGATTACAAATACATACAACCACTGCCCAAAATACACATATACACCCACATAGTGTCTACGGAGCCTCTAAGAGTACTAGGAGCTTATACAATACATGCCGGCAGCAAGGCCCCGGCTATACCTTACCATACATAATATACTCAAAAAGGAGAAGGCCTGAACTACATATGGCCCCGAGAGGAAGTGGGGCTCACCATTACAGCTGAAAAGGGTGAGGAGAAGGCACCACTAACGGCAAGCTGAGCAACCTGCTATGGACCCACCTACATCCATATAAAAGATGTAGTGCCCCGGCAAAAGGGATGTTAGTACTGTGGAATAGTACTAGTATGTATAAATAAACTTTATCCCACATACAATCAAGCAATACACAATTAAGGAGAAACAATAGAACCAATTAATCATTGCACGTAGAAGGAAATAACCAGAATCAAACAAGATGCACAATCTCTCCTTTTTCCCTTTCAACATCATCATGTTCAAAAGCTCATAGATTTTCATTTCAGTAGTGATAACGATCACATTTCATCGCTATTACCTCGGCCACCCTTATCACCACAACCCAGCAACCTTATTACTTCGTGTTGCGGCGCGCAACCCGACCCTGCCTAATAATTTTAATTCACAGCACAATCACAAAAATTTCATCGCAAGAATCACCAATTCAAGGAATAAAAATTCATATCAACGACTCATTTATTTGGGACTAAGGCACCATAACTTTTATCAAGTAGTAATTCATGAACACGGTGTTGCCACAATAGCTCAATTCAGTTGCATTGTTTCACAATACTCTTTTTCATTTCTTTCCACATATGGCTTTCAAATATTTTACACATTTCCACATTTGAGCATATTATCAATCTTTCATTCATTACACATCAAACACCTTTCACAACCTCATATAGCACAGTAGCATGACAATCAACTAGGATATTCGAAGAATAGAATCTCACGCCTCAACACGTTTGAACAATCAATTCACATATTTCCAAACAAGGTACACCTACCAAATACTCGGACCCATCAAGAGGATTCTACGAAGTTTAAAGTTACCCATACATACCTGGGGTCGAAATTCCTTTTCAACTTTTACTCACAAATCACCGGACTGACTAGTACCGTCAATCTAGTTCACAATTAAACATATTCAACTCATAATTGGAAACCATGCATACAATTTAAACTCTTTTTAAGCATTTATCAACTGCTATGTGACTCCCCCCTCCCCTCTTAGATTGCCAACCCCTTATTTGTGAAGATTACCCCAACTCGCTTCCTCTTACTAGATTATGGACATTAATGATCATGCATGCGAGGTATAAACTTATATTTTCAAGAATCAATTCATGAGAGTCCCCCTTTTTGTTTAAAACCATAAAGCTAATGAAAAGGGTTTGGGGATTCTTACCTGTTAGAATGAAGAAGAAGATGATTACTGGAAATTTCCAAGCCTTGGTGACTTTGAAAATCCAATTGGTAAAGATGAAGCTTTCCCTCACAAGAACCCTCTCTCCTCTCTCTCTAATTTTGTTTAGAAAATGGTTAAAATGAAGGGGAGGGGTGTTTTAATGAACTGGGATCGGGTTTCAAAAATTAGAAAAAATAGGGCCCGACACAAGAATGCGGTCAGTAATGCGATCGCATTCCTGACATGCGGTTCGCAGATCTGACCGCACAATGGTCCTCAAGATAGGTCAAAAATCTAGAACACACTGCCCAGGTATGCGACCAATTATGGGGTCCGCATACACATTATGCGATCGCATACTGGACCACATGTTGACTTCAAATGGGGCAGTATTCTGCCTAGGTATGCTACCATTATGCGGTCCGCATACACAATGTGTGATCGCATAGTGCGTCGTATAACACCTACTTTCTGGAAAATTATATTCTTCAAGTCTCGGGGTACTTCTTACTCAGTTCAGTTCTGTTTCAAAGATTCCAATAATAAAAGAACTCGGGGACTTTGCTCGGCAGTATTTTTGAACAAGAAAATTTTACGGGTCCTTACAGCAGCCTTGGGCTAGTAACTCATTTTTCAAAAATTAGGGTACTCACAATGCTAAGCCGTTGGTATATCCTGAAGCACAGGATTGTATTGGTAAAAAAGAGTTTCACACGTAAACAAACTTTTAACAACTCAGCCAGTCACGTGGACACAGGAAAACGCGACAGCTGGATATGATTCTTTGAAGAGGTACGGAACAAAGAGGCATGATTCAGTAAACCCTCGAGCTTATCAGCCACGGGAAACTCAAACCTGGTCAAAATAGGGGAGAGGTACGGTCAGAATGAATCTAGACAAAGCTACGGACAGATTCAAGGACGCACAATTGATTACTCGAACGTTATGTAACAGTACCCCTAATTACCGTTATCCTTTGTAACGCCTCATTACTGTTATAATTAGTCATTAATGAGCAACCATAGCAAGAGTTTTACATTATAACAAGAAATCTTCTATATAAGGGAGGGGAATACAGCTTGTAAAGTCATCTGATTCTTGAATACAATTTACTTCGCTTTTCTATCTTTCTGCAATATTGTCTATTATTCATTTTTCTATATTTTCTTGATTATAAGTAACCTGAGTTCATCCTAGAAATAGCTTTAGTCAAGGGATCTAATTCTTTGGTTAAAAAAATTGGTTCCGTTATCGGGAATCTGATAATCTTTGTTTGCTTTTCAAGTGATATTCTCTGAACTATGTTGAACTCCAACGACAACAACCATCAAAGGAATGGAACCCCAGTTCCATCGCCTTCAGGAACCCCACGTGGTTCAAGGGAAAAATCCCCAGAAAGATCCAATAACAACAATGGTGATAATGATCAAATTGTGGAACAAGATCGTGTAAAGCAAAAGATTGTAGAGTATGTGAGCCAAGCTTTGCAAGAATTTGTGAAG
>ML368155.1:1852-191961 GCA_005239525.1 Nicotiana knightiana | reverse complement strand
TGGGTTGGCAAACTCAGGAAGAGGAGATACTCCTAATGAATCTCTCGAAACGAGACCAGGTACATCTAATAACTCAGAATTACAAAATTTACTGCTAACCATGCAGAAACAGATGAAGGAGCAGAACAATCGCATCGAGCAAATTCTTGGAGTAGCACCTATCATCAAAGGCATTGATGTTGTTAGGTATTCTCAACAACCTTGGAAGCCAAGTGCGGCGCCCTTGCCTATACCCAAAAAGTTTAAAATGCCTGACGTTCCCAAATATGATGGAACAACTGACCCACATGATCATGTGACTGCTTTCACTACTGGAGGAAAAGGCAACGACTTAACAAAATAAGAGATTGAATCAGTCCTTGTCAAAAAAATTGGGGAAACACTTACCAAAGGGGCCCTAACTTGGTACTCTCTTCTCCTTGAAAATTCTATTGATTCTTTTGCTGAGCTTGCAGATTTATTTATAAAAGCACACTCTGGTGCACAAAAAGTTGAGAAAAGAATGGAAGATATATTCAAAATAAAACAAGGAGACACAGAACTACTCCGTGAGTTTGTAGACAGGTTTCAACGAGAAAGAATGCAGTTAACTCGGGTGCCTGATAATTAGGCAGCCATGGCATTTGCAAGCAACCTAAGGAACGATAAAAGCTCGGAAGCCACGAGACGACTTAAGGGAAGTCTAAGAGAATTCCCCGCTCCAACATGGAACGATGTATATAACTGTTATAGTACTAAATTGAGAATAGAAGAAGATATCATTGGTCATTCGAGAGATGAAGATCATTCCAGATCAAGACGTCCTGAATCAGATAGAAGATTAGGTAAAAACAGGTACGATCCTTACTTAGGACCCTCGGGACGCGATATTCGTCCCAGGTTCAAAAATACTAGGTCGGACTATAGACCACAAGGAAGAGACGTAGTCTCATCCTCGTCTAGATCAAGGAAAGATCGAGATAAATGACCTAGAAGTAATACTGAAATTGGGGATCATACCTTTAATTTGAGTACCACTAAACTTGTCTCAATATTGAGGAACATGGGAGACAAGGTTAAGTGGCCCAAAGAGATGCGATCAAATCCAAATAGAAAGAACCCAGATCACTGGTGTGAATTCCATAATGATCATGGGCACAAAACTGTGGATTGCAGATTTTTACAAGGTGGAGTAATATNATTGGGGATCATACCTTTAATGTAAGTACTACTGAACCTGTCTCAATATTGAGGAACATGGGAGACAAGGTTAAGTGGCCCAAAGAGATGCGATCAAATCCAAATAGAAAGAACCCAGATCACTGGTGTGAATTCCATAATGATCATGGGCACAAAACTGTGGATTGCAGATTTTTACAAGGTGGAGTAATATTGAAACAGGGCTATTTAACAGAATTGTTTGGTGATAAAGGTAAACAAGCATATATGAGGAACAGGCAGGAGCCCCCAAAGCATTCTTCTCCAAAACGAACCGTCAACGTAATACACGAAAGTGAAGAAGTAAACGGAATGGCCTGCAAAACAACCACAAAGTTCACAATTACACATGGAAAACGGGCTCTTGACAATATGGAAAAGGACGATATAACCTTTGATGATGCAGATATCGACGGATTAATGCTTCCTCACAATGATGCTCTGGTAATATCTTTACTTATTCATGACACTAACGTAAAATGAGTGTTGATTGATCCAGGCAGTTCAATCAATATCATTTTGCTAAGAGTCATAGAAGAAATGCTACTGGAGAATCAAGTAATCCCAAGGGCACGGGCCATATCAGGGTTTGATAATTCTACGGTTATAACAAAAGGAGAAATTGAGCTTAGCACCTATGCTGACTGGGTGATCAAAAGTACCAGGTTCCAAGTCATCGATACTAACATGGCTTATAACGTGATCGTGGGAAGGCCATGGATTCACGACATGAAAGCAATACCCTCCACGTTGCATCAAGTAATTAAATTCCCCTCTGAATGGGAAATTCAGCAAATTAGAGGCGATTAGCGGACCGCAATAAATATAAACTCTGCGGTACACTATAACAAGAAAATAGAGGTAGAAGAATCACGAGATAAGGGAATCTCCCAAGCAGGGAACGCCGCCCAAACAGACATGGAAGAAATTACTAACCAAATAGGTACGAAAGGTATTATTGCTGAAACATGTACGTAGAAAATACTTATGAGAATGAGAATCAAGTTACCACGGATGGTGTACTATACCACACAGATGCAGATATCAGACCAAACGTCATTCATGAACCGGAGGAATATGAGCACATCAAAACAACTTCGGAGGAGCTCGAAGTTATTCCATTATCTGAACAAACGCCTGAACAGAAAGTGTATAAAGGCATGAGGCTGGGCCCCACTCGAAAAGGTAAGTTAATTGATTATTTAAAGTCTAACGCAGACTGCTTTGCATGGTCTCACTCAGATATGATAGGCATCCCACCAGAAGTAATGACCCATAAACTAAATGAAGATCTATCATTAGTGCTTGTTAAGTAGAAGAAAAGAAAGCAAGGACCATTCAAAAAACCAAGTGATTGACGAAGAGGTACAGAAACTCTTGAACATCGGTTCGATACGAGAGGTAACGTACCCTAACTGGCTAGCGAACACCGTGGTAGTACCTAAAAAGAATGGAAAGTGGAGAGTAGGCGTAGATTATACTAACTTGAAATGAATCCCTCATATGAGGAAAAAACTTCATTCATTACAAACAGAGGGACTTACTGTTATAAAGTAATGCCTTTTGGCTTGAAAAACGCTGGAGCTACCTATCAAAGGTTAGTGACTGAAATGTTCCAAGAACATCTTGGAAAGACGATGGAAGTCTATATTGATGATATGTTGGTAAAATCAACACAAGCACAAGTCCATTTCCAGCATCTCTCTACTGCTTTTGATATCTTACGCAGGTATAATATGAAGCTAGATCCAGAGAAATGCGCTTTTGGAGTGCAATCAGGTAAATTTTTGGGTTTCCTTGTATCAAAAAGGGGAATAAAGGTAAATCCCGCTCAAATTAAAGCTATAGAAGAAATACCCGATATTTTAACAAATAAAAAGGAACTTTAAAGACTAAGAAGGAGAATAGCAGCTTTGGAAATATTTATTTCTAAGTCTTCCGAAAAAAGTTTTAAATGCTTCTCAGTTCTCAAAAAGCAGAATCAGTTCAAATGGACTGAAGAATGTCACCAAGCCCTCAAGAATCTAAAAATTTATCTAATCGAAACCACCACTACTTTCAAAGACAAAAGAAGGGGAAAGATTGTGCATCTACCTGGCTGTCTCAGAAATTGTTGTAAATGCAGTACTGGTAAGAGAAGAAAAAGGTAAACAATCACCTATCTATTATGTAAGTAAAACCTTACTAGATGTTGAGACTAGATATCCACATCTGGAGAATTTAGCCTTACCTTTAATAATGACATCTAGAAAATTAAGACCATATTTTCAATGCCACCCAATCATTGTTGTGACTTCATATCCTTTAAGAAATATTCTGCATAAACAGGAATTCTCAGGAAGATTAGCCAAGTGGGCCATAGAATTAAGTGAGCATGAAATAATCTACCTGCCTAGGACTGCAATTAAGTCTCAAATATTAGCTGATTTTGTTGTTGACTTTAGTAATAGCATTGTTCATGAAGTAGAGAAAGAGTTACAACTTTTTAACGGTGCTAATCCGGACCTATGGACCTTGTTTACCGATGGTTCCACAAATATAAAAGGTGTCGGATTAGGCATAGTCTTAATATCACCCACGGGTGAAAAGACACGACAAACTATCAAGTGTTATCCTATAACTAACGATGAAGCAGAGTACGAAGCTGTTATTGCAAGGTTTGAACTCGCACGGGAGCTCTCAATTGAGCAAATTGTGATCAACAGGGACTTCTAAGTGGTAATAAATCTTATACAGGGGACTTACATCACTCGAGAGACTCGAATGCAACAATATCTTGAAAAAGTACGAGAGCTCATGAGATAATTTAAACTGTGGAAGGTAATGCAAGTACCTAGAGAGGAAAATGCAGAAGCATATGCATTAGCTAACCTCGCAGCAGTCACGGAAGTAACAAACAAGGACAACGCAATTGTCGTCCAACTATTTCATTCAATGATCGACCAGGAAGGAAAGAGGTAACTTTCAACAACTTAACCTGGGACTGGAGAAATGAAATTTTTAATTATTTGCAGAATGGCACCGTACCTGAAGACAGGAAAGAAACTCAAGTACTTCGCCGCAAAGTTGCACGGTACTGCCTTATTCGCAACTCGCTTTATCGCAAGATGTTCGGAGGACCCCTGTCTAAAGGCCTCTGACCCAACCAAACGGAATTTGTGATGAAAGAAGTCCACGAAGGACACAGTGGAAATCACTCAGAGGCAAGATCCTTAGTGAAAACCCTAATCAGAGCTGGATACTATTGGCTTAAGATGGAAGAAGAGGCCGAGAACTTTGTATCCAAATGCGACAGGTGCCAAAGGTTTGCCAATAACATGCATCGACCAACGGAATTATTGCATCCAAAAATATCCCCATGGCCTTTCATCAAATGGGGTATGGACATAGTGGTACCTCTTCCCACAGCTAAAGGACAGGTATGATTTTTACTCGTGATAACCGGCTATTTTATAAAATGGGTAGAGTCGGAAGCGTTCAAACAAGTGCGAGAAAAGGAAGTTAAAATCTTCTTATGGAGAAACATAATATACTGCTTTGAAAGTTTGCCCACAATTCATAGGCTCGTAAATCACAAAATTCTTCGAAAGTTGTCAAATCAAGCGGATCACTTCAATGTTGTATCACCCCGTGGCTAATGGTCAAGTTGAGTCAGTGAATAAGGTCATCATCAACAATCTAAAGAAGCAGCTGGATAATGCCAAAGGAAACTGGCCTGATGAGTTACCAGCGGTACTATGGGCATGCATAACAACTTCAAAAATAGCCACGGGAGAGACTTCGTTCGCACTTGTTTATGGCTCAGAAGCCTTAATACCTGTGGAGATTGGCAAACCAAGCATAAGGTTCTCAACAGCCATGGAGGAATAAAATGACGACAAATTGAGGACCAACCTGGACCTACTTGAACCACGGAGAGAAGAAGCATTGATGCGGGTGGCAGCTCAAAAACAAATGATAGAGCGTTATTACAACCGTAAAGCTCGTCTCAGGTACTTCAAGATTGGGGACTTCGTCCTCAAAAAAGTCTTTCAATCAATGAAAGAAGCAGGTGCAGGAAAGCTAAATCCAAACTGGGAAGGACCTTACAAAATCCGAGGCATAGTTGGGAAAGGCGCCTATGAGTTGGAAGCTATGGACGGCAGAGTTCTACCAACAAGCTGGAACACCAATCCACCTAAAGAAGTATTACTTCTAAGGAAAAGAATACCCCGTTAGGTATCACACATTCGATTTTATTTAGAACATTTAAAAATTTTACTAACCTTTTTAGATGATAGGCATAAAGCTAACCCATCACCATATGATGATATTAGACCTACAAAGACACGAGGAAATAACACAATTCCGGGTCTAGGGTTACACTTTCTGATGGACATTTTAAAAGAATTAAGCAGTCATCATTTAAAAAAACTATATACATTCGAGTCCGGAATGTTTTCCTTTTCGGGAAAAGGACCACAAGGAGGGAATAATCAAGTGCTCGTTATTTCATTCTTCAAAGCTCAAACACTTTGGGGATTATACAATATTGAAGGCTAAGACGAAGCAAAGAAGACTATCAGAAAGTCAAAAGCTCCAGTTTGAAGACTCATTTACCCAACGAGACAAGTGATACGAGCAGAATCGAAAGAAATAAAAAGAGTCATCCAAATACAAAGCCTAATGCAAAAATCCAAAACATTCGAACATGTTCAGGTTGAAAGGCAAAATATTAGTCACGAGAAAGAAATGTACATCTTTATACTTATTCAAAGTTGTTGTAACAAAAACAGTTAGGGGTAAAAGATCACCATCAGTGTACCCATTCAAAAAAATATTATCAAATAAAACAGTTATGGATGAAAGATCTAAATCCTTGTATTTGTTCAGAAAACAAACAATCGTTCCCTTGTATTAATATCGAAAAAACTGTTACCTACGAAAAATTGTTACAAAATACTAGAGTATATCAAATCTGTTAAACAAAAACAATTGCAACATGAGTTTTAGACGATAATCAAACACATGTAAAATGTCGTGAACGTTCAAGAAAAAAACTCTCCTTGGAAACATTCTTAACCATGTGTAAAAAATCCTATCACTCTATTGCATTATCATGAAATCGAGACGTCTTCTTCATGTCAATTATAAAAGGCCCTCTTTCATAAATTATGCCTACTACAAAAAGGCACACATTTAGTATGATACCGTGCCTATTACAAAAAGGTACGAATAATCTAAAGCATTCTACATGCAAAACTCAGAGGTAAAACTAAAACCTCAAAAAATAAAGCATGCAAAAGACTTAAAGAGCGAAACAGAAACTCAACAAAAGTCATACTAACATTAATATATTAAAATGGCCAAGAAAAAACTAAGTATTAACTTATACTTAGCCGTATAAAATTTTTATAAACATTGTGGTGCCCCTAAGTTGTCATTTGGGGACTTTAATGAAATCCAAATTTATCCCCGATTGGACTGGGGGTAACCACCAATTGAGACAAAGACAAAAAAAAAGGGATGAACCAACTAAACTTCTTCAAGAGAGGGGTTGACTTCGCTGGCAAAAGGAGCGGGAGCAACTAGGGATGAAGAGGCATGAGCGGCTGGAGTCTCACCATCAAGTGAAGAAAGGTTATGACCTTGTTGAGACTTCTCCATGGCTTCCTTAATTTAAGCTATTTCAGCACTAAGGTCGAAACTCTCTTGACTCATTTAAGTCAATGTGTCAAGGCGAGAATTCATGTACGCCCAGCTCATATTGACAGCAGCCACCTCTTCAAGATCTTCATAATCCATTACCCATACTTGAAGCTCATCTCTCAATCCATCCTTCTCCGCTTCCGTAGCTTCATGGACAGCCCGTAACGGTACAATCGACTCCTCTAGAGTTTGAGCTTTGTCTAAAGCCTTACAAAGGTCCCCTTGAGTACGAGTGGCTGATTGCACGAGCTTGCCTGAGTATTCCTCCTTCTGCCCCAACAAGTTTTTCAAGTCTCTAATCTCCTCTAAGGCACGAGACAGCTGCTCAGCGAACGAAGACTCCAGAACACTCTTGTCTTTATCAACCTGACTGGAAGAAGCCTTCTCTACTGCCAGTTCTTCTGCCATGGGTCTCATATGCCGCTTCAAGGTAATCATTTCCTCTTCTAAAGCATATATGTCAATCCTTAGGCTATCATACTGTGCTTTCCAATTATCAGCATCGACCTGCAACTCTTTTGTCTCCTGGTCCATGTTTGAAATCCTCTTCATAAGCTCCATGCCTATAAGGTTAATATACAAGAAATAAACCAGTTAGATATGGTAAATTTCATACACGAAAATGAAAGAGGATAAATTGCATCATACCTTCAAAGAAGTATGCACGGCCTCATTGGCCCATGTAAGAGCATCGTGGCTGGCTAGCTTGGCTTTCTCAGAGGGACCCATCAAAGGCTTGAGCCACACTTCGGGCTCACCCATTTTCTTGAAAAGACTCCCCTCAGCTGGAACCTCTATTATCACCTGCTGCAACTGTCTGCTGGAAGACCCTACTTCCTTAACATAAGGCATGGAAGCAGGCAGAGATGAAACAGCAACAGACACGGAGGGTTGAGGAGCTGGAGAAGCCACGGGCAAAGCAGTAGGCACGGAGGGTTGAAGAGTCGAGGATTTATGGACAAAGAAATAGTAGAAGCCGAAATAGTCAAAGGAGAAGATAAGACAGCTTCTCTCAAAGAAGTAGGAAAAGCACCAGCCAAAGGGACATCGTCAGGAGCAAGGTCAACACCTTCATTAAACAGGCAACCCACGGACTTATGAATAGGGGAATGTGAAACATCATCAAGGATGGAGGGATCAACCACACATACGGAAGGCAAGGTCAAGGGTGTAAGGTGATCATCTGAAACCACCCGACTTCTTCGTGGCCTGTGCACTAAAGCACCTTCTACTTCTTCTTCTACAGAACGAGATTCGCCAATCTTCCTCTTCGAGGATGATGAACCAACAATAATTTCTTAGGCCTGAGCCAAAGACATCTTCGGGATAGATGATGCAGACACCCTACGATCAGAGAACCCTATTAAAAGGGAAAAGTTAAACGACAAAGAAAGAAGTGACTCGAGTAAGGAAAGAAGCAAAAACAAGAGCTTCACTTACCGTGGGTCTTTACATGCCAACCATACCTCCCAGCGAGGTACTTCCAAGATCACTCCTCTAAGGAGCAACGGACAATAATTTTTCTACCCTATCACGGATACTGAAGACATTCTCAACAGTATCCATGATTGCTGAGAGAAGAAGAAACAGATACGGTGTTAATAAAACAGCTCAAGTCAAAACGAGGAAAAGTGGATAAATGTGAGCTAAAGGATACTCACGTGCGCGATTCCACTTCTCAAGGAATGGAAGATTTTCTTCACCCACTAAACCAACAGTGGGTACAGCAACATACCGGAGGTACCAACCCCTATCCTTATCTTCTCCAGGGGTTACAGACACTCTTTTCCTTCTAGCAGTCAGAGTAAAAACCCCTTCACGAAATAATGTAGGAGAGTAGAGATGAATAAGATAGTTGAAAGTACCAACCCCTATCCTTATAAACATGCGACAACTCAACACACAAGCGGACCAACTTGACCTAAGCGAATATTGAAAAAATGGCAGAATTCAATTGTGGCTGGATCAATAGGGGGTCTAAACCCTTGAGGAAAAGGGTACGTATAAACAAAAGAATATCCCATCTTGTAAGACGTTATTCTTTGATTACTATTCATAATATAGACGGGGAAATCAGGCCTCCAAAAGCACTCCCTACGAACAAGGGAAATCTAACCCTCAGTTATAAGGGTTGGATACCTTTTCGACACTTTCAAAGGAAGAAGATTAGTCTACAAGAACTTGACTATCTCTAGTAAAAACAAACTCAGCAGGGACAATTTCATAAACTCCAGGTTCACGAAGGTGTTCACCTCTACCTCTAGACAAAGACTGAGAAACCCTAAACCTCGGAGGAACTAGAGATCTAGTGGAAGGAGAAGGAACTATCTGAGAAGAAGAGGAGCCCCTGGAAGGATTGGATCCTAAACTTCTAAGTTTACCACCCCTCCGACTCCTAGTCGGAGCAGAAGATGGCGTTAAATTTTCAATATCTATTACTCCCTGAGGTTTGTTTGAAGAAGACATGTTTACAAAGGAAAGAAGAAAGTTCTTTACAAAAGACAAAGTTAGAAAAGTGTTTCATGGAAGCAAAGAAAAGATGAAAGGTATTATACTTAAGGTTAACCGTCAAACATGGGGAAAAAGAAAAATAATGATGAAAAGTCATAATTGAAGATGTCACTTCGGAAATGGCAAAGCCGAAAAAAGACTTAAAAGGTGCCAAGTAAATGCAAAACCAATTCTAAAAGGACACGTGGTATGAGCATTAAATGGAAGTGACAAACAAAGCCTATGGTGCAGAGAAGGATACAGTGTTTTGAGGAAAAGCGGCGGCAAAATATTCCTGCCATAAATGAATATCCACTTACCAAATATTACTCATTAAATATAAGGTAAGTGGGGGAACTATCTGTATTGGTAAAAAAAGTTTCATACGTAAGCTAGCTTTTGACAACTCAGCCAGTCACGTGGACACAGGAAAACGCGACAGCTAGATGTGATTCTTTGAAGAGGTACGGAACAAAGAGGCACGATTCAGTAAACCCTCGAGCTTATCAGCCACGGGAAACTCAACCTGGTCAAAATAGGGATAGGTACGGTCAGAATGAATCTAGACAAAGCTAGGAGCAGATTTAAGTACCCACAATTGATTACTCGAAAGTTATGTAACCGTACCCAAATTACCGTTATCCTTTATAACGCCTCATTACTGTCATAATTAGTCATTAATGAGCAACCATAGCAAGAGTTGTACATTATATCAAGGAATATTCTATATAAGGGAGGGGAATACAGCTTGTAAAGTCATCTGATTCTCGAATACAATTTACTTCGCTTTTCTATCTTTCTGCAATATTGTCTATTATTCATTTTTCTATATTTCCTTGATTATCAGTAACCCGAGTTCATCCTAGAAATAGCTTTAGTCAAGGGATCTAATTCTTTAGTTAAACAATGATATCCTGCAACCAAGCTTTCTCGTGACACGAGACGGTCCCAAGAGGAACATGATGCCTCACCTTACATTTCTTTTCCATTTTTGGCATTGGTAAGCGAAATCATCAACTCCATGCACTCCTAACTCATATCAAGATAAATGTGTTCAAAATATGAAAATCAGAGAAGCGAAGAAATATTAGTTCAATAAACAAAACAAAAAAATAATTCTGAGCCCACAACTTACTTGTGTGTACTTAAGGAATTTAATTTCCTCACTGTTGCTCAAGGTTTAGAAATAATTCCTCTCATGATAGAACGGAATAACTATTCTGTGATAGCGGCACTACAAATCACAGAACTTCAGCGAACTCAACAAACAGAGCAAATCACACTTGACACTTATATTTTTTTGAAAAAATAATGCAACAATGTAGAAAAGAGGGAAACATTTTCATATTCTCTATATAAATGAGGCGAAGCCTCTAAATTTATAAAAAAAGAAAAAATGATGGAGAGGTGCAATCCAAATGGTGCTTCTTCAATTTCCCGTTTACGCTTCAAAGAAAACCCAACATGTTACACATAGTTTTTCATTTCCCAGCTATAACATTCATGCTCACCTTTAATCGGACGCATAAATGACTAAGAAAATTTGCAGACACTACGTTTAGCTGCTCCTGCACGCGTCATGAACATACGTCTTGTGCATGCACGGACAGTATAACACAAGCCTAAGTTGAGTAAAGATTGACGTTTACGGATTTTAAATTTGTCATTGAACTCATAATCCATCTAGTTATTAGTTGCAGTTAAATATTTATATATTATAATTTTTTTAATACAAAAATTATAAGGTCTAAGTAAAGTTTTTGCATTTGTCTGAAGCCGTAGCTAACATTAGGGGGACGCCCCTTACAAAATAAAGAATAGGCATGGATCTAACCTTGATATCATGTAGAGAAAACGAACATAAGACCTAATCAAACATCATATACTAACTCATGAATTGATGAGTACCCAAAAACATATAACCAAGGGTGGACCCATCTTATAGGAAGGGAGTTCAACTGAATCCGCTTCTTAAAAAAATTAATTATCTTATCTGTGAATTTCTTTGGAAAAACATGAACAACTAAGATATAAAGGTCCTGAACCCACTTAATACCAACTGATTTTGTAAAGTAGTGGTCAAAAGGGTTCAATATGTAGCTGGGTCGGAAGTTCGAATCTCTAGGAAGGCAACAGACTTTTACTTCATGCGCGTTGTCTCTTTTAGCAAGTCCTTGCTAATAACGCGGCAAACTTATACGTTTGAATTTATTTTGTCTTCATTTCCTAGTTCCTACTTCTCTTTTATGACTTCTTTTCTTTGCTTATATCCAACAAAAACCATTCTTATTAAATTCTACTTTAATTCAATAAAAATAAACCTTTCCACCAAGTGAATTTTTGTTCTCTTTCATAATTTGGCTAAAACATGAAAGTGCTTTGTTGAAATTACTTGTAAATTGTTCATTTAGTTTTAGTTTTAGTTTTAATTTATTTTTCGTTGAAATTATTAATTTGTGCTATATTGAAAATTTTATTTGGTGTATAATCTCTTTTACTTTAAATGTATGTATTAATTAATGTAGTTTATAACTCTTTTTAGTGTCTTTGGTTTGTAAATACTTTCTATGTTAAATTTCTTAGAATTATAATATTTTTAAGTTGGTTAAATATCTTTTAAGTAAAATTAATAAATTTTCGAAGTGTTGAAGAAAAATTGGTTAATTTATATAGATAAAAAATTTAAAAATAGAAGTAAATATTTTTCAAAATTTCTTCCTACTTTGTTTGAAAAAAAGAGCGCAAATAACTTTGTCTTGAGGTCACGTGATGAAAAAAGAAAAGTAGTGAGCAAATTCTATCTATCGGTGTCACTCATAGGATTGACTATTGAACCCGCTTGTATAAAATTCTACGTCCGACACAGCATATAACACTAAACAGATTCGTTGTTCCCTCTTACCCTTATTAGTAATTTATTTCAATCTGCTAAGCTTTAAAGTTGTTCAGTAGTCCTCTCTGTGGGATGGTTTTGATTTGAGTAAATTCACTATATTTAAAGTCCACGAATTTATACAAAAGCGCATGTAATCTCTCCTGATTCCAATGGATGTTACACTTGTGGCTTAATAGCAGTGACCATGTCAATGCACTTATTGTTTACCTCGAAAATAGTATTAACAATTATATTTGTTTTGTGGTTCTAAAAATATGTAATTTACTTTAGTCCTAATAGATAAACAAAAAATACTTAGTGTAAGTAAGAAAAATGTAATAACCAAATCAATGTTCTCACAAAACGCGGGTCCTCGAGCTCAGTAACCTCGGGGTTCTCGAGGTCGGTCTTTAGCAGTAAATTATGAATAATAAATGAAGAACAATAAAGATCAGGAATAATGTTGAGCATGTTAAACAAGAAGAGTTGAACATTCTATTGGCGTGGAAATTGATTGCCTTTACAAATGATTGGGGTCCCATTTATATAGTAGTGAAAAACCCTAATATGGTACATTTCTAATAATGACAAAGAATATTATTGGTACAGCTGTATAACGGCCTAGTGCGGATTTGTATTACCCCTTACAGACCTTATCAGTCCTAACCACGTATCCTTGGAAAATTCTCGCATTTCCATGACGGTCATCGATTTCGTACAGCCCCGAGGTAGACCGTGATGGGCCTTCGATATGCTTTCCCGAAGTGTAAATTCTGGGATCGAATACTAGCTTTACTTTGACCCTTCGAGCTCGGGCTCGAAGCATAATAGAGACCTCAAAATCGGGCTCCTTGATTTCAGCCGTATACAGATAGTCCCCGCATTTCTTAGAATGAAATGATAGGAAATGAACTTGAATCCTTGACTCTTCGATATCCCCACCATGATGTCAGTCACGTGAGGTCAGTGATTGGTGTGACGGAAAGGTCGTGTAGAGGTCATGTATGTACAGTTCTCAAAAAACCGACAAATCGATAAAAACTATTGGCCGCCCTTTTAATTTCTCCAAGTTGCTTGGATGACCCCTAGAAATATTTCAATCCTTCACTTTTTATACTTTTACTTTCTACAAGGTCTTCAAATCCTAACTAACCTTTCTCAACATTCATTCATCCTTTGTGTTTCATCTTTTAACCAGTTTCTTCTTCATATTCTGAAATTTCATAAAAAACATGGCAAAAATTTCTAAGATAATTCCCCAAAAGGAGAAAGACCCTTCTTCATCACGCTCTACTAAGAGTAAAATGGTAGTACCTCCTCTTGTCGAGGAGTGTACCCCCGGGCCTTGTGAAACATCTTCTGATTTCAAGGTCGAAAAACTTTCTTCGCTTGCGGGACGATGTGAACCCATGTCTCAATATATCAGTCTGATAACTGAAATCGGGAAAGTGAAGGTTGATTGCCGGTTGGGTGATACGGTACAAGTGGATATCCTTTCATCTAAAGAAGACATAACCACTCAAAAAGTCGGTTTCCTTAGCGTGTACACATATCCATTCACCCTAGGTCCTATAGAACCCTCTTTGCCACCGATAGATCTAGTGATCCTCAATTTTTGTAGACAATATTGGGTGACACTCGGAAAAATCTATCCCTCTTTCTGGTGAATCGTTTACTTAATCAGATATTTTTCGAACATGGTCGAGGGGATGCCCTTCACCCTCGACCATCGGATTAGACTATACATCCCTCGTCTCTATCGAGGTGGTCTGATTAAACTACAACGTCGATCTTCGAAGTCTTTCTTTGCTAGCATCGACGAAGATAAGGACCGAGGGTGGATGAGCCGCTTCATTCGAGTCAAGACCTCTGACCTGATTCCTGTTGAGAAGATGTCATTCCCCGAGGAATGGAATATGAACCTTAAGTGTCGACTCATCGAACTTGTTTTGTTAATCAAATGTTTTTTCGTTCCTTTTGAACTAACTCTTTTCCGATGATGCAGTCGTCGAGTGGTACCTCGGTGCATTCAAGGACCTCCCGGGCTGGGTTCAACAACTATATTCCACCTCCACATATGCTGAATGCATTTGGCGCGACTTAGCCAATGGCTGATGGGAGGCCAAAAACCATGATGAGTTTTTATTACTGTCGTATTTGAATTCTTTACTGAAAATATCTCTCGGTAGCATACTTTACCTTTTGTGCTTATATAGGCCTTGGAGAAGCCGTTTCAATGAGGCTGCCCCCACATGGCTAAGTAGATACCCCAAAACCTACCAATGATAAGAAGAGAAAAAAGAAGACGTCAGCGGAGTCCCTGAAGCCAAAAAAGGCCAGAGCTCGAAAGTCTAAGGTTGATACAGTGTCTTTAACATCGAAAGTTGCCGAGAGCCTTCGTGCCGATGACGAGGAGGATAATCGCTGCCCGTTAGTGATCAGAGAAGGAGGAAGCACTGATGCTTCAGAGGTCGCTGAGCCGAAGACTACTGCACCAAAGACAACCGATGCAGTCGAAACTCAAATTGAGGAGGTTCCTGAAGGGAGCTCGGGCAAAGTCCTCGAGTCGACTGATAAGCATGGCATGCCTCGTTCTGAAAAGTACTTGGTTAAAAAGCCTGAATAAACTAACCCCGAAGCTCCTCAAAGGAGGAGGAAAGCCCTGATTGATCCAGTCGGAGTGATCGACGTAGGTGACTTCCCACAATACGTGACCACTTAGGACTTGATCTTCGAGCTATGTTTTAGCTCGGGACTTTCGAGTTCGAACAAGGTAAGGTCTTGAGCATAGTGTGCTTCAACTTTTAAGTTCTTTAGGTATCGGCCCTTAAGCTTTAAGACATCGGCTCTTAAGCTCTTTTCAATGTGGCTCTTAGGCTCTTTAGATTGGCCCTTAGGCTCTTTAGGTTGTCTTTTAGGCTCTTATATATCGGCTCTTAGGCTCTTATTAGATTGGGTCAATTCGATCGCTAAAATGGCTACAATTTTTCGCCATTCTGGCTAAAGACTTTTTTAGAAGTTTTGTTATGCCTTGGCATGTTTTTATATCTGTCTGACTTTTGGACGACTCGATTAATAGGAACCTCTATTACAAGTCGATTTGCGACAATAATTGAGTACCTTGTGAGGTTCTCTTGAAGACTGATTTTTTCGAAGCCTTTACATTATTCGGAGCTGATATTATCGAAGCCCCTTTGCTTATGCCAAGGGTAGCCTGATTTAACCATTTTTTTTCAAAGTATTTAAAGGCCTTTAGTTTTATGGCGGAAGTCGGACGTCTCCGAGTTGCATTGTTTCGGTCGTAGCCTTATGACTGTAGTCCCTAAATTTGGCCGTAGAATTTAGTCCCCGAGTGAGATGGACTCGGCTTTAATATAGAGAGTATGCCTTTTTAGGGGTCTTATAAGTTCGAGTATATAGCCTTGGCCTTAATGTCTGGGGGATGCCTTTTTTAAGATCTTGTAAGTTCGGATATGCCTCATTGAGGTCTTATAAGTTTAAGTATGCCTCATTGAGGTCTTATAAGCTTGAGTTTGACTCATTAAGGTATTATAAGCTTGAGTTTGCCTCATTGAGGTCTTACGAGTTCGAGTTTTGACTCGATAAGTTGACTATCGAAAAAAGTCCCCAAGTGTTCGGGTGTATTTGGCCCTTGAGCCATTTAATGAAAATAGCAGACTTCTTTGAGGCACAAAGTGTTTTGATATAATAAGCATCCTTCATCAAATGATTTATACATGGGTACATGATTTTGCCATCGGGGGCTCGACTTATTCTATACGGACACGGTTCATTTAGCCGTTTGGCCCATTAAAAAATTCTCCTATCGAGGCCCTCTTTGGCATGACTTGCTTTCTTCGAAAAAGTAACCTCTGAAGGTTATGCCCCCGGTATTTGAGGTTGATAGAAAAGAAGCCTTGAATACTTGTTGAGTTTTCCTTAGGTACCATATAGGTGTTGCCTCGTCAAAAACCTTGCCGGTAAAACCCATTTGGGATAAAATTTGATCTAAGGGAAAAAGAGTGCAACGCATGCTTTAAAACCTAAGGTCTTCGAGTTGTAGGGTGCTTCGATATCTTCAATCGAACACCTGTAAGGAGTTAGTACGAAATATAATTTTAAAGAAGGAGAAGGTTATACCTTAGAAATAATAGCGTTTGAGCATTGATATGTTCCAATTTCTTAGTAGTTGCTCGCGCGAATCTTTAACATTTGTCACATCTTCGAACGAACTCCTTGGTGTCCTTTTCCATGCTATCCTAGTAATACCCTACTCTGATTACCTTTCGAACTAAGGAACCGGTGCCTAAGTGGTTGCCACAAGTGCCTTTGTGGATTTATCGTAGCACATAGTCGTTGTCTCCTGGTCCCAAGAATACTGCTAGTGGTCCGTCGAAGGTTCTCCTATACAGTGTTCCATTTTTCATCAAGTGAAAATCGGGCTGCTTTGGCTCGAAGGGCCCTCAATTCTTTTGGGTCCATGGGGAGCTTCCCATGTTTCAAGTAGTCGATGTACTTGTTTCTCCAATCCCATGTTAGACTTGTTGAGTTGATTTCTGCATGGCCTTCTTCGATCACCAATTCTGATAGTTGTACGACAGTCCCCGGGACTATGTCGTTTTAATCAACGGACGAACCCAAGTTTGCGAGTGCATCGGCCTCGCTGTTCTGTTCTCGAGGTATGTGAACCATCGTCCACTCTTTGAAGCGATGCATTGTCACTTGAAGCTTGTCTAAGTATCTTCGCATCGTATCTTCTCAAACTTCGAAGCTCCCATTTACTTGGTTTACAACCAGAAGAGCGTCATATTTTGCCTCGATGACCTCTGCTCCTAGGCCCTTGTCTAGTTCGAGACCTGCAATCATGGCCTCATACTCAGCCTCATTGTTAGTCAACTTTGAAGTTTTTATAGATTGTCTAATTATGCCGCCCGTTGGTGGTTTTAGAACTACACCGAGCCCGGACCCTTTCACATTCTAGGAACCATCAGTGAAGAGGTTCCATATCCCCGATGATGTGCCCCTTTTTAGAAAGAGTTCTTTCTCCACTCCGGGCACGAGGACAGGCGCAGAATCGGCCGCGAAATCTGCCAAAATTTGAGACTTGATAGTTGTTTGAAGTCGATATTCGATATCGTACCCTCCAAGTTCGATGGCCCATTTGGCCAATCAGCCCGATAATTCGGGCTTATGCAAGAATTTCGAAGTGGGTATGTAGTTAACACAAATAGGATGGCTTTGAAAATATGGTTTCAACTTCCTAGATGCACTTAGTAATGCAAGAGCTAATTTTTCTAAGTGCAGATACCTGGTTTCAGCATCTCCCAAGGTCTGGCTTGTATAATAAAAAGGGAATTGCGTATTGTTCTTCTCGAACCAACACACCACTTACCACAACCTTGGAAATGACCAAATACAAGTATAGTGTTTCATCCTCCCTCAGGGTATAGAGCAAAGGTGGGCTCGAGAGATACCGTTTTAATTCTTCCAAGGCTTGTTGGCATTCCGGAGTCCATTCGAAGTTGTTTTTCTTCTTGAGAAGGGAGAAAAAGTGATGATCTCGAGATGAATCGGCCTAAGGCTACTATCTGCCCGGTCGGCTGCTGTACTGCTTTCACTTTCTTTACCACGGTGATTTCCTCTATGGCTTTGATTTTATCAGAGTTGATCTCGATCCCCCCTGTTTGACACCATGAAGCCCAAAATTTTCCCGAGCTGACTCCAAAAGCGCATTTCTCGGGGTTGAGCTTCATGTTATATCTTCTTAGGATATAGAACGTTGCTTGCAAATTAGTCAAATGGTCCTCTAGGCGTAAGGAATTAACTAACATGACATCAATGTAAACTTCCATAGACTTGCCTATTTGATATTCGAACATCTTATTAACTAGGCGCTGGTATGTTTCTCCCGCATTTTTTTGCCCGAAGGGCATTACACTGTAGCAATATGTACCATACTTCATGATAAACGAAGTCTCTTCCTGGTCCTCTGGGTTCATTTGAATTTGATTATACCCGGAGTAGGCATCGAGAAAGGTAAGGATCTCGTGGCCACCCGTGGCATCGATCAATCGGTCAATGTTGGGCAGTGGGAAGGAATATTTTGGGCATGCTTTGTTCAAATTTTTGTAATCTACAAACATTCTAAGTTTGTTTCTTTTTTTGGGGACTACTACTACGTTAGCTAGCCATTCAGGGTATTTTACTTCCCTAATGGATCCTATTTTGAAAAGTTTAGTTACCTCATCTTTGATGAATGCATGCTTTACCTCGGATTGAGGTCTCGTTTTTTGTTTCACCGGTTTGAACCTGGAGTCGACACTTAGTCGGCGGGTGGTTACCTCCGGTGGGATCCCTTTCATATCAAAATGGGACCAAGCGAAGCAATCAATGTTATTAATAAGGAATTGAATGAGTTTTTCCCTGAGTTCGGGTCTTAATCCTGTTCCTAGGTATACCTTTTGTTTCGTAGGTGCTTGACCAATACCACCTGTTCAAGCTCCTCGATAGTGGACTTCGTTGCATCTGACTCCTCGAGGGAGACAAAGGCTCAAGGCCCTCGATCACCTGTTCTTTGGGCTCCTTTCCTTCGGGCTCAACCGAGGGAACAAGCTGTAATTGATATTTGGCTACCTGTTTGTTTTTTGAATTCTCCGAGGTGGAAGACGTTGATATTGGTGCCAAGTAGTGCACCGCGAACATCTTCTTAGCTGCATGCTGCTCTCCATACACCGTTTTTACTCCATCCTTTGTTAGGAACTTCATCATTGATGAAGGGTTGATGACACTGCCCTCATGATATGTATCCATGGCCTTCCTAGTAAGGCATTGTACCTCATGTCACCTTCGATGACATGAAACATGGTGTCTTGTATTGTTCCGGCCACGTTGACTAGGAGGATTATTTCCCCCTTAGTTGTTTCCCTCGCCATATTGAATCCATTCAATACTCGATGAGCAGGTATCATTTGGTCGAGCATCCCGAGCTGCTCCATGACCCTTGACCTGATTATATTTGCCGAACTACTTGGATCCACGAGCACACGTTTAACTTGAAATTTATTTAAGTGGATAGAAATTACCAGTGCATCATTGTGAGGCTGGGGCCTCGATGTCTTCCTCGCTGAATGTGAGGGTATCCTCGGGAATGTAGTCCCGAGATCGCTTCTCCCTTGTGATGGATACTTTTGTTCATTTGAATATAGGTCCCTGTGGGACGGCGACTCCTCCGATGATCATTTGAATGACGTGCTGCAGCTCCTCCTATTCATTCTTCCTATTTGCATCTATCTCTCGAAAATGATTCTCAGCCCGGTCGTTGAGGAACTCTCGAAGGTGCCCTTCATTGAACACTCGGGCCACCTCCTCTCGAAGCTGTCTGCAATCTTCGGTCCTATGGTCGTGAGTGCCATGGTATTTGCATATTAAGTTGGGATTCTTCTGGGAAGGATCTGACTGCATGGGTTAGGGCCACCTGGTATCTCTAATCTTTCCTATGGTTGACATATTTCCTATGGTTGACACGATATCTGAGGTATCAATGTTGAAGTTTTACTCTGAAAATTGGGGTACCTCCAACGGTCCCGAGTGCCTGTCGAACCCGATTTTACTCACGAGTCCCCGGGAACTTTAGCCTCGATCCGACCTTCAATCATTTCGAGGTATATTACACCTCAATGTGTTTCTTCGTTCTTTGACATAGTGTTGGTATCTCTCCTTATTCGGCCTTGACTCCCTTTCTTGCATTTCTTGACTCCTTTGCTCGTAACCTGTTAGGATACATTGAGCCTGTTTTGCACATCCTCCCAAGTTACGGTGGGATACTCGATCAGGTTTTGCTTCAGCTTCCTTGAAGCTAAAGAGCATCGTTTGTTTAGTCTTTGGGTGAAGGCTTGCACTACGCAGTCCATCGGAGACTGGTGGTAGTTCCATTCGCTCCATCTGGAAATGGGATACGAACTCCCTTAACATCTCGTTCTCTCTTTGTTTGATTTTGAACACATCGGACTTCCTTGTAGCGACCTTTATGGCACCAGCGTGTGCCTTTACAAATGAGTCTGCCAACATGGCAAATGAATCTATTGAATTCGGGGGGAGGTTATGATACCACATGGCTCCTTTGGACAGTGTTACTCAGAAATTCTTCAATAGGATAGACTCGATCTCGCCGTCCTTTAAATCATTTCCTTTTATACCATAAGTATATGTGGTGATATGCTCGTTGGGATCTGTGGTCCTGTTGTATTTTGGGATATCAGGCATCCTGAACTTCTTCGGAATGGGCTTCGGAGCCGCAGTTGATGGAAATGGTTTCTATACAAACTTCTTCGAATCCACTTCCTTCAAAATTGAGGGTGCTCTCGGATCTGGTCGACTCTCGAGTTGTAGGTTTCTACTTTCTTATCGTTATCCTCTATCTTCTTTTCTCCTGACTCGATCCTCTTGGTGAGCTCCTCGAGAATTCTCATAATAATGGGGTCTGTTCCTGACCCATTATTGCTCGATCTTTCTGGTGTTCGCTCAACTCGGGAAGTTGTTTCTGGTCCTGCTGTGCTCGGAGTCTTTTGCTGACTCTATAATTGATCAATAGCAACTTGTTGTGCTTATAACATCTCAAAATGATTTGTCGGCCGACTTCATCTCGAGCATGTTTTCTTTGTCCGTCGGGTTGGACTTCTCCCTACACGCTTCCCTCGACATCCGTACCCAAATTGGTGCTTATACCAATATGTGAGCCAACATCGACTGGGTTGGGAATAGGTGCTACTCCGGGGTTATGCGGTGGAACACCGGCTGCTGAAGCTGCTGCATTATTTTTCCTGTGGAAATCGAGGCCATCGTTGACAAGCATTGGTGCATTTGCTGAGTTCGACATATTTTAGCCTGAAATTAAAAAATCTTGGACAAGAAAAAGTGTTAAGAACAACGCGTGTTATCAGAAAACTAGCACTGAAATAATCACTATTATCTTTAGCCCCACGGTGGGCGCCAAACTGTTTACCTCGAAAATGGTATTAACAGTTATACTTGATTTGTGGTTCTAAAAATATGTGATTAAGTCAATACTAGTACAAAAATAAGAAATACTAAGTGTAAGTAAAAGGAATGTGATAACCAAACCAATGTTGTCACAGAACCCGGAGCCTCGAGCACTGTAACCTCGGGGGTCTCGAGGTTGGTCTTTATCAGTAAATTATGAACAATAAATGAAGAACAATAAAGCTGAGGAATAATGTTGAACACATTAAACAAGAAGAGTTGAATGTTCTATTGCCGTGGAAATTGATTGCCTTTACAAATGATTGGGGTCCCTTTTATATAGGAGGGGGAAATCTCAATATGGTACATTTCTAATATTGACAAAGAATATCATTAGCACAGCTGTATAAAGACCTAGTACGGATTTGTACTATCCCTTGTAGACCTTATCAGTCCTAACCACGTGTCCTTGGAAAATTCACGTCTCTCCATGACGGTCATCGATTTCGAACAGTCCTGAGGTAGACCATGATGGGCCTTCGATGTGCTTTCCCAAAGTGTACATTCTGAGATCGGATACAAACTTTACTTCGACCCTTCAAACTCGAGGTCGAAGCATAATAGAGACCTCGAAATCGGACTCCTCGATTTCGACTGTATACACTCACGGAATAAAAAGAGTTTAGTGAAAGAAAACGTGCATGGTCCTTTTTAATATTGCGTTATCTTATGTCCTGCGGCACATTGTGAGAATCTTTTCTAGCAGAGCCAGATCTTCGCCGAAAACATGATTGGATTTGACAAACATATATGTGTATGGTCTCTTTTTAAAGTACTAATACTTTTTTCATAAAACATACCTAAAATAAATAAACATATAAAATAGTATTTTCGTACGAAAACTGTAATTAAATCTGAGATCCTGCGAAAGTGGTAGGATTGTGCTCCTTGGGAATTTGAAGTAAAAAGAGAGAATGCCAAGGAATGTAGGGACTTAGCTCGTCAATTTATCACCACATTGTTCCTGTTTCTACTCAAATATATAATAGTTAAACCATCCAACGTAGAAATTAGGAGTGCATTTCTATACAAGGTAGATTTCTACTCAAGAGCCTTATACATGATTTTGGAGATATTTCAAATCTAATACTATACTAAACTACAGTACTAAATAAGAGTAATATTTGCAGTCAACAAAGCATAAAGAGTAGTAAAGTACTGGTCTATCGTGCCCACTAACAATAGTCAGAAAGCACATTAGAGTGCTCAAGTGGTTCACCGTCTCCTACCCCACAAATAAATAAAAAAAGTCGCACCAAGTACTCCAACCATTGATCGATCGTCCTCTTTTACATTTTTAATTTGGACTAAAAAGTTTGATCACTTTTTTAAATACTATAAATGGTCACAAAAAAAAAATACAGGCACACACAATGGGAAGGGAGATGCTGCTGAACGAGTGAAGCCAAGGACTCTCTCCGACAGGAATAATTTACTTGACGTTCTTCGGCCACTTCATCAGATCTTAGCTTGCTAACAATCTCCTTCACTATCTGCTCTATACATTCCGCTTCGTTCCTAAAAATATTAATTCCAATTAAGCTCATCGCCATCAGTTTGTAAAGGATCTAAATGAAGGAATTCAATTAATTTTATTACTCGCTTGTATGAATTTGCCAATCAGCTGAAAGAAAACAACATTTTTCCAAGAACAACCAAGGTTAAATATTACAAACATGAATGACCCCTTCAAGATTAATTTTATGCAGAGGCACAAATTAAAAGATAGAGTAAAACTTGTTTCTTTCATTCAGTTATTTAAGTGAGCCCTTCACCTTCGTTTAGCTACTCATTTGTTTGGTTTAGTGTAACGTTAAAAGCCATTAATGGAATGAAATTCCTATATATATACGACGTGTATATGCAAGTGAGTGACAAAGAAATTACTACAATTAAAATTGAGATAGTTGAAACTCACCGATAGTAGTGTTCCATACACTTCTTGACATCCCAGCCTGAATCTATTGCTTCAGTTAGAGCTTTCCTCCAACATTTCACTCTCTCCTCATCAAAGTAACCATCCGTAGAATCTGTTTCACGTTTGGCAAAAGCTTCAGCAAAAACATCAACTATGCTGCACTTTCCTGACTCGTTAATACCATAGAAGATGGGTATAACAGTTTGCTTTCTCTGGATCTTGCGTTGGATGATCTGAACAAGTTCCTCCAAACACCATCTGGACGACGCATAATTGGCCGAGAACACGATAACGGCTAGTCGTGACTCTTCAATAGCACCGATAAGTTCATCTTTGATTGTTTTTCCTTTCTCTAAGCTCCGATCATCTCTGAAAGTGTGAACTCCTTTCTTTGCTAAAGCACGGTATAGATGACTAACAAAGTTTTTGCGGGTGTCTTCTCCTCTAAAACTTAAAAACACGTCGTATTTAGGTTTTGCTCCAGCTACCATGTTGATGTATGTAATTGACTGAAAAACTTAGATTCGAGGGGGTTCGATTCAACCTGCCGGAAAAGAATTCGGATTGGCTCTAAGGGGAAAGTTATTTTTCAGGAACTATTGCTAGTCAACAGAGTCAAAAAGTAAGCATAATTAACGATATTGAACGGCAATTTCGTGCAAGTTTCTTCAGGGATAAGACATAAAATTGCGCTTCGGAAAATATACGCTAACCAATATATAATAATATTGTGTAACAACATCACGATATTGTATAGGGTAAAATATGTTATGACACGTAGCCGTCCAAAAGAAGGACACGTGGAATCCAAGCCGGAGATAGCTAGAGGTCGAACGTAGTTGTTCCACTTGTCACCGAAAAAAATAACGTTCATAAATGTGTGATAAATGCTCTGCACCCGGTAGCATTTAATAAAGAATATTCCGTGTCATTAAGAGCGATAACCCGTTACAGAGAATTTGGCATTTATGATCACCGTTACATATTCATCAATGACCCGCATAATTGACATTAAAGAGGGGCACGATCTCAGGACCTCCTTCCATAGACATAACTATAGATAGTGAACTAAGTTATCATTGTAGAATACAGGAATTTTCTGGCAAACTTACTACATTCTATACAAAGATTAATACAATCTTACTTTCTTGCTTTTTTATTTCATATTTGTTGTGCCCGGAAACCTTGTTCCCCTAACTGTTGCTTCTCCCATTTCGCCTATATTTTAAGGCTAAGTATTACATAATTTTATGATTATTTAATATTTCGGGATCAAATTAGTTCACTTGTCTAGAGACTACGTATAAATTTAACTATATTGTTTTATGGGTAAAGAGTTTGGTGTCCACCGTAGGGCCTAGACAGTCGTGCTATTAATTGATCATTGCCTTTTTCACTAACGTGTTTTAATTATTTTGCCTTAGAAAAAATTATAAAAAATGACAGATAACACTGTTAACAACATACACAACCCCGAAATTCAAGGAGATCAACCTCATTTCGAGGACTCAATCAGTGACACCCACAAGAGAGGAATGGTGCCACACCATTGCATGACAGAAAATATCCTCAACAAGTTCGGGAGACAACTCCCGATAATGCTGGTGAGGAATATGTCGTTGATACGGTAAGCGACATGCAAGAACACCAGAGGAATTAACGTAAAGACACACCAGAAAACCTAAAGAAAAGGGACCAAGATATTCAGCTTATACACAAGTCAAGTTACGAGTTGGAGCACAAATTGTTAAGTTCTTGCTTCAGCCTATGTACTATCTCTATTAGGGTCATGAAATAGACCTAAAGAGGCCAAGTGGGGTCCAAACTCCGGCCCTCATACTCTTTACCGGGGGAAGTGCACAGTTAGTCAGTAATAAGATATGTATTTACTTTTAAGCTACTGTTTAAAATGTCTGTAGTCTTTAGCTACTACATTAATAAAATTTTACCCGCCCCGACATAAGTACCCTTCTGCTCATAAAGTTCAGGACCAAGTGTCCTTAACTTATGAGCTTGTTATTGTAAGTTCACGACTAGCTGTCCTTAACTTATGAGCTTGCTATTATAAGTTCAGGACTAACCTCGTAATTTTACTTATTATTTCTTAGCGTCACACAGGCTCCATAGATGAAACTTGTATTATTTTGGTTATTGGTACTCATATGACATTTAAGTGACTATTTTTTTCCATGTCTTGAACTATGTTTTTCGTACTTAAATCAAAATGATAAATACCTTGCAGTGTTCACTTAATATTGACTCCTTCTGTCCTAATTTATGTAATTTTTATTATTATATATATTCAAAAAATAGTTTATTTGACTCTCAATATCTAAACATTGTCACATAAATTAAGACGAAAAGAATACTTAATTAAATAAAGTATTTGTACGACTTAGGTATGTAGTACATCATAATGGTTCGCTCGATGTAAGTTGGTAGGAACTGGATGTCGACCACGACGCAAACAATTTTGCGCATTATAGAACTATACCTAAATTTTCAGTTACAAACTCAAATTTGGTGGAGAACCTATTAAGCCACAAACATTTTTGAAGTTGAATTTTTACGAACTTGATATACCAAAATGATATATAAGCTAGCAGTGCACATGTCAATTGTTTTTCATAAAGTTTTTTAATTTTTTTATTTTTCAAAGTATGATGATTGAATGACCCGGCCGGTCACTTTGAGTGTTGTAGCCCCGTTTTCCCATATACTACTATGCTCAATTCCAGAGATGCGACTTGTCGGGGTAGTTGGTTTGGTTTTGGAGATGTTTCACAATGAACTGGGACACTTAGTCCCAAGGTTGGAAGCTTAAGTTGAAAGAGTTGACCGGATGTTGGCTTGTGTGTTAATAGCTCCAAAATGGAGTTTCGATAGTTCTGATAGCTCGGTATGAGATTTTGGACTTAGGAGTGTGTCCAGATAATGATTTGGAGGTCCTTAGGTGATTTTGGCTTGAAATGGCGAAATTTGGAAAAATAGAAGTTTAGAAAATTGAGAAGTTTGAACGAGAGTTGACTTTATGATTACTGGGCTCAGATTTTGGTTTAGGAAGTTGGAATGGGTCCTTTGTGTCATTTACGACTTGTCTGAAAAATACGAGGTCAATCGGAGTTGATTTGATATGTTTCAACATCGAATGTAAAAGTTACAAGATCATAAGTCTTAAATCAATGCACGATTTGTGATTTTAGTGTTGTTTAATTTGATTTGACGCTTCAAGCAAGTTTTTATGATGTTTTCGGACATATTGAATGTTTGGTTGAGGTGTCGGGGCCCTCATATGTGATTTATACCATGTTCGGCACATTTCGGAACTTGAAGACTTCTGATTTGGATACACTTGGATTCCAAATCATCACCAACACAAACAAAAGCACCAGCTCCTAAGGACACACACATACACCTTCCCTACGCTTTATCAGAAGAAACATAAACAATAACACCACAAACAATCTCATCACCTATATCTGCAACTCAAGCCCACACCAAACAATCAGGAATCCAGTTATACACCACATCATCATCACAAAGCTACTACCATCCAGCAAGCCAAATCAGCTTCAATGTTTCAAAAAACCAAAACACCACCACCATACCAGCGTTTCTTCAGGGACCAGTAAACACAAGAACCCGGATGCCAACCCAATGATAGAAATATCTTGTTTTTCTCTAACTGTGATTTTTCTTTTGCAGGTACAAAACAATTGACATACCCTCAATGTGTGGTATTAGTATTTATAGTTCTCATCCAATTGAGGGTGCATCAATTGACTAAAGTTAGTACAATTCACAAGATTAAGTGTAACGATCAAGCCGGTCGTTTTGTGTATTAGGATCCCGTTTTCCTGAATGAAACCTTCCTTAGCGGTTATTCGTGCTTTATGACTCGCGGGAGCGGGTGGTTCGGGATTTGGGAATAATTTGGATGGTTTAGGAACACTTGGTTCCGTAAGGTTGGCCTATTTGGCCAAGTTTGACTTTGGTCAACATTTCGAGCAAACGACCTCAGAATCGAGTTCTCACAGCTCCAGTAGCTCCGTATGATGATTTCGAACTTGGGCGCATGTTCGGCTCGGGTTTCTGATTAACCGGGAGCATTTCGGTGCCCGAAATGGAAATCAGGACTTCCTTCTATTTGAAATTTGGTTTGGGACGTGATTTTGTGCTATCGAGGTCCGAACGAAATCCCGTGATTAGGAATAGTTCCGTATAGTCATTTATGACTTGTCTGTAAAATTTGAAGTCATTCCGAGTAGTATAGGCCCGTTCGGCGCTATGAGGTGAATTCTAGAATTTCTTAAGTTCTTAATTTGATTCAAGGGGTTTTGGAGAGTGATTTTGAGTTTTAGCGATGTTTTGAGTGTTCCGTGGGCTCAAGCGAGTCCGTCATATGATTTGGGACTTGTTGGTATATCTTGTCAGAGGCTCGAGTGGGCTCAGGGGCTTCCCGAACCCCACACGGGGCCAAAAACCAGCAGAATCCACTGCTGGTGTGGCTACTTCTGGTGTGACCGCACCTGCGGTTTACCAGTAACAGGTGCGAGACCGCACCTGCGGTCCCAGCCTCGCAGGTGCGGAAATCCCATAGGCCCCTCTACCTCCGCAAGTGCGGAAATCCTCCGCAGGTGCGAGTCCGCTGCTGCGGACTTCCCCTTCGTAGGTGCGACCCCAGCTCCCAGGCCCAGCCTCCGCAGGTGTGGCCATTCCCTCGCAGTTGCGGAACTGCACCTGCGGTCCCAAACTCGCAAGTACGAGATTCTTGTAGACAACATATATTAAGTTCCAACACGGGTTTTCTTCCTCATTTTCAATTCCTAAACTCCATTAAAAGACCTTAGAGCTTGGGAGGGGCTGTCCAAAGCTATTATCATCCTAGGTGAGAAATTTCTCCTCTAAGTTGTCAATTATACATGGAATTCAACTAATTTTTATTCTTAAAAATACCAAATCATGGGAAAATTGGGTAGAAACTTCTAGGGCTTTGATAATTAGTGAATTATCCCATATTAGCAATAAATTCTTGAATAAATTATATAATTTCGCTCCTTAGGCTTCGGGTAATCTATTCCTCCAAGAATTTTCGAAATTCGAACGCGTGGGCCCGGGGTCGAAATTTCAAAAATCGTCAAGAATGTTAAATTTTAGGAATTCTTGCTAATTTTTCTTCTTGAACCTTAAATTTATTCAATTACATCATGTTTGGCTAGTTGTGAGCCGTCTGGAGCAGTTTTGGAGTTCGAGCGCATCTTTTGATCCGGTCCTTGGTCCGAGGAGTGCTTTTATCGAGGTGAGTCTCCTTTCTAACCTCGTAAGAGGAAATTGTCCCTCTAGGTGACCTTGATTGCTATGTGATATTGTTTGGGGGCTACATACGCACCAAGTGACGAGAGTCCCTACGTAGTGGCTATTAGTGCTTCGTCCGGGTAGTTAGGACACAACATGTTCATTGTTTTTCCCTGTTGTAGCCTTAATATGACTGGTATTCTTGTGTGATTGGTATTGTTGTCTTTGAACGTTGTGATACTTGGAATGATTTAAGTGTGATAAGAGTGATCACGAGATGGGATCGGGCCGTACGCCACAACAGAGTGATGATTCATCATATTGTGGGATCGGGTCGTACGCCACAACAGAGTGATGATTGATTATATTGTGGGATCGGGCCGTACACCACGGCAGAGTGATGAGAGAATATATTCTGAGTTCGGACCGTACGCTAAGGCGAGATTGAGACTATAGGGTGGGATCGGGCCGTACACCACGGCGAGGATTACAGGATGGGATCGGGCCGTACGCCACGACGGATGCCAACCTTGGTAGATGTTGGATTGTTATTTGATGTCTAATATTGATGTACTTGGTTATTTATCTTACATGCCTACTGTTTTCCTTACATCTTGCTTACTTTATTACTGTTGGACCTTAGTGAGTATCGAGTCGACTTCTCGTCACTACTTCTTCGAGATTAGACGGGATACTCTATGGGTACATATTTATGTATGTATTCATTCTGCACTTTCTTTTCTTCTGTACTTGACTGTACATGTCTGGAGGTTGGTACGTCTGATTATCAGTCTGGTGCTAGATACTGACCGGTGTTGGTTATACTTCACGGTGAGCTGGTCTTCCTGGCAATTACTGGTAGCACCCTGGAGTTTCCTCTTGTTATTTTCCTCGTCTATTCCATTTAGACTGTGTATTAGTATATATGTAGATGTATCCTCCTTGTATATCCTGATAGCTGCCCGTGACACTCGTGACACTAGTTCCTGGCACACACGTGATGTATATTTTCGGTTTTGGGCTGTTCATATGTGTATATGTTATCTTCACCAGGCTGGTATTATGTTTAGATGTTTAACAACTGGTAATTGTCAATTGTTCAAATCTAATGGGAACGGTAACACCTAGTGTAATCCGTATCGGCTTACCTAACCCCTCTGTTGGGCGCCATCGCGACCTTAATTAGGACTTGGGTTGTGACATTAAGAATAATCATCTCCAGTACCCACTTAAAGGATTCACATCAACTCACCAACACCAGCTTCCTGAAATCCACCCAAACAGCTGGTACCTCCAGAACAAATCTACCCCGAGAAACCACAAGAACCTGGGCACATACATCATCACCTCCATTAAGTGTTCAAAGAGTAGCAACTCACAAGACTTGCAGCTCATTGCTGTCAATGCATGCAACTCCCCAAAGATGAACACTAACCAACCCAAGCACCTTTTATTTCTAATTAGTTTGTTGCTTTTTGCAGGTAAAAGAGTGTCACGACCCAAATCGGAGGCCACGACGAGCACCCGATACCTTACTCAACAGAGTACCAACATAACATATATTTCTTATCATACTATCATGGGTAAATGGGCTAAAAGGGTCGTCATGAGATAATCAGAATAAAATATAAGTGCATACTATACATAGGATGACCCAACATTATATAGAAACTCATACATGTGACATACATATCAATAAGGCTGACATGATCATTTGTAAACACAAAACATAGGCTGACAAGGCCATACAAGTATCCATATACCTGACATCTGTCTACATGCCTCTACTACTACATAAATTTCATATAGGTCGGGACAGGGTCCCGCCATACCAGTCAATATATGTCCCAATCATAATGACCAAATAGGAAACTCCGGAGCAAATGAAGTGCAGCAACACCTTCCGCTGAGTTGATAGCCTACTACAAGGACCGTCAACCTGTCTATTGGGACATGCGGTCATGAAACACAGCGTCCCCAGGCAAATGGGACGTCAGTACGAATAAAGTACTGAGTATGTAATGCAGAAAAGCATAAATAAGAAGAATAATGTAAAGAGAGATATAAGAGATACAACCTGTAGCATCTGAGTGCCTCTAATAGATAGTGAAATGAAATGCATGATACATATAAATACATAATCTTTTAAAAACATCTGCCTCTGTGGGAATCATCATCATCATATCGTACCCGACCTCAAAGAGGGCTCGATAAAATATATCCGGCCATCATAAGGCTCTGTAGAATCGTACACGGCCACGTGGAGCTCGGTAAACCCAACTTATCCGTGGTTGCACAACAAGTGTCGTACCCGGCCGACCATAGCGCGACTCGATAGAGTAAAATAGATGCTATATGTAATGCATGCTGGACTCATGGAATCACGCTCTAAAACTTTCGGAGTGACATAAGGTAGTTGTACCTTCGATTAACATTATAGACATCGTACCATCAATATGAACTTCTCTAGGACTCGAGGATCATACATACTTTCTTAAAATAACTTTGTAAGGAAATAACAACATGGAAAACCTTAGTATCTAGGAGTAGATTCGTTATGAAATAGCGTATTGTTTACGTTCGTTTCACCTTAGATCATGCAAAAGGATTGAAGGAAATGACTTAAAATACCTTAACCAAGTTGATTACTTAATACCTTCCAAGCAACTCTTCAAACAAGTCAACTAAATATATCATATCATAAGGAGATTCAAAATCAATGTTGAGGAAGGGCTTAGTCTGTAACTTAAGCTAGAGCTCGTTTACATAAATTCGGGCAGAATTTCCCATATAACAAGGCCCTCCTTCAATACCATATACCAACAACACCAATAAAAAAACAATAACAACATGTATGTATTATTTCCAGATCTTATCTCCACCACAATAAATCACAAAACAACCTAAACACCCTAATCATTTCTTACATGAAACGACAACAAAAGTAGTGTCAAACAACCTTAAAAAAATAACGACGAACAACCAGCCCACCATTCCGTCATTATGTGTTGTTTTCCCACACCTTTTATCCTCCAAAACTCCATAAAACATCATCACAATAGGCCAACACGATACAACCCACAAACAGTCCACTACAAGTCTAATAACTCGTACTCACGACTTCCAATCTTACCGTCCCGTGAGTTCTAACTATTACGGAACACATTTATCAACCTTCCTTGATAATTAAATACTTAAATACAGATATTAGGAGTTTCATAACTATTAATTACCTTCCAAAACTCTAAATATAAAGAAAAAAGAGAGGCGGTATAATGACACTTACGTCGTAGGGATTGTTTTGATGTTATTGCTTCTCGATTTCATGTCCGGAATGATAATCTTCTTTGAAACCCTAGAAGATAGCTTAAGGATATGTTTATGAGTGTTCTCTAGTCGTGTTATACATAAAAATGAGGATAAGTCCGACCTACGACTTATATATATCAACTTTGGAAAAGTCAAAGAGGTGCTAGCTTGGCACCCTAGCATTGGCCCATCTTCTGACCCTTATATCTTTTTATCCGGATGGAATATGAACGAACGATTAAAAGCGTTGGAAACTAAATTCCAAAAACTTCAATTGTGGTATATAATATGTCCCACTAAGACCTCATATAACACACAAAATATATTTCTCAAAAAGATTTAGTGACCCACCTACTTGTCACTTATAATGTCTCCGCAGTCTCACGAAACTGCAAATATCTCTCTACTCCTATGTCATATCGATGAACGGTTTAATGTTTTGGAAACTAGACTCATATATATTCAATATGGTAGGTATATAATCCCCTAATTCCAACTATATTGGGAGAAAAGCTCAGATATATTTGACCTAAGTTTCAATAAATTTATGAATGTAACTTGTGAAGACATTTGCCAACTTTTGTTCCACAACTTGCTTGACTTCAAAACGTAGCACACGACTATCATATGAAAAACATAACTCATATAATAACCTCCTTATCATGTAATTAACAATATTCTCACCCTAAAGTACATGTTATAACATTCCAAACTCGTCTACTTTCGACGAAACTTATTTTATTCAATTGGTTTAGGTTCTAAGATTTCCAACCCTCTCGGTACTCGTTATTCATGATCTTAAATATTTGTAACATCCAAGGTAACATGATTAAATTAATTTATATACTTCCAATTATAATATTATTTTTGAGCTTACATAAATTGACTTACGATGTACTCACATGTATGAAAACATGGGGTGTAACATCATTCCCCCCTTTGGAACATTCGTCCTCGAATGTTGACTAATGCACTTATCCTTCTATTAAGAAATACCTCTTATGAATACTTTAATATGGTCTTTTCCATCTAGGGTGTTTTTCGGTGAATAAATCCAAAGGCTAGGTCATTCCCCTTTAGGTCTCTTTCTCACACCATGATTTGTGGTCGAAGTTCTTCCAATCTCTTTTCTGTTTCTACCTTCTTTCATGCAACTTGTCGATTCTAACCTTGAATGTGCACCAATGTGACTCTTATCTACCTTTCTGTTAGCTTTTAACCAATCTCTAGGGTTCACTTGTGAACATATATAGTACTATGACAAGCTGTCCCTCTAGGCATCTATAGGTGTACTAAAGTTCTTTGCTTGTTACTTTGTTGAACTTACGACTTTTGCTATATCTTCTTTCATAACCTCAATTATCTATTCTTATGGCTTTATCACACCTAGGTAGGTCATACTGTACCATAACTCTTATTTTGGTTTATTACTATCGAGGCCCACCACCCAAATATAGGTTACTCTATCACCGCTTATCCTATATGTATAAATCTAAGCCATTTAATGCTTCCTTATTATTATTCATCTTACTAATGACAGCCTACTCTCATTGCATATTTGTAACTTTTATCCATCTATTGTTGATTCACCTTAATATTGGTCTATAGTCTACCGCTGATAACTTGAAACCTCTTATGTAATGCATTGTCACTAGGGCTCACGTCTACTCGAGGAATATCTGAAGTGATTTTCCCTCTCTACTTAGGGACGATAGTATACTCCAATAACTGTATTTCATAGCATCCCAATGTTATTCATCCTATCTGGGGAGGGGGTATTCTAAACCTGTTTCACCCATGAAATCCCTTTTTCTTTAAACCATTACTTAATCAATGGCCTAAACGCCATCCTCTTATCATTTATCATAGTTACACCCTTACTTTACTACCAGGGTCGCATTCCGTCTCTTCTAAATGCTCCTAGTTTTAAGCTTCTTTGAGTTCACTCATGCTATACTGAGTTTTTTATAACTTTATTGAGACCATCAACTCTCTTGTTGTGATGGGTTTGATCCCGAGGACTTACCTATTCTCATTACCTTCTCACTCACCTTTTCTTATCCTTACTCCTGGCTAGCTAAAACCTTGTTGCTATATCATACTTTATCTTGGGACATACACATATCTATTTATACTACTCGCAACATTCCTTTTAACATGCTAGCACCATAGATTTCCTTTCATGCCTTCCCAGTTGTCTTTAAATGTATGCTATCACTTCTCCTAGTCGTTCTACCACTTGTTTCATACATACTTGGCTTATCTTAGATCCCATGAATACTGGAGTTCCCTATATCTCATATGATCTTAATTATCAACTCTTGATTTTTTTTCTTCTTCTCATTCATTAGCCGCGATAGGTGACACTTTCTTATGGAGTCCATACAATATTATAGTGAGACTGTTGTTACAAGACCATTTCTTCTTTAGGTCACTATGCTTATGTTGAAGCCTTCTTCCTTATTTCCTCAACTAGTCTTTCATTGCAATGCTTAGGGAATACCCTCTGACTTTTGTAAAGACGCGAGTTTATTTCATTGTATACCCCATGGTATTTCTAATGTTCTTACTTGCCTATAATTATCCTTAGTTACTTACCTCCGCACCCTTGTGTTCGTAAGTTGCTTCTGAACTGAAATTTTAATTGTCTCCTTAGTGGCACTCCCTTTTATTTCTATAACACTTATTTGGTACCTTCTACTACCCCAACTCCTACCTGAATATTTCTCGAGGATTACGATGCCGTATCTGAGAGACTGAATTTCCTATGCTAGGTTTCACTACGTTTATCTTGCATGATCTACTGATTTGTATGTATCCTCCTATCTATCCATAAGTAGGCTCTTCCTGAATCAACTATAGACTACCCGTTGGTCCACCCTCATATTTGTATTTTATGTAATGCCTCTTAGATTATGCCTTTTGTCTTAACTTACCTCATACAGGATCCTTATGTATCAAGTGTTCGTTCTTTATTATTTAACAATATCATCAAGTGCGAAACCCTTAATGATTCTCCCTGGCATCATGCTTGCATAATGTTCTAGAGTCACATTATATTTGTACGATCTGAACAAATGCAATCTCATCCCTTTCACCTTTTTGCCACATTATTCCTTTACCATTCGATAGTTACCTCTTCATCCTTGGCATTTTTTTTCCACATCTTCACTCACATATTACCTGTCTTGCGGTAAACCTTCTACACCAAGAATAGTTGAATTTATTAAGCATAAGGGTGACAACTGGTGTAACTGGCACATTTAGTCCTTCAGCTTAACCTTGCTCATAGTGCTTGCTTTAGGGAAGCATCTTCGTGAATAACCTTTAAAGGTTATTCTTCTATTGTTCATTCTTATATTGTCGAAAAATGATCTCTGAAACGATGCCGACTATTACCAATTCCTTCGATTCCTAATTTATGTCCTATTTTTTTACTATCCCATACTAATTTATATTACTCGGGGGAATAACTTTTCCTTCTGGTAATCACGATGGACTCAGCAATTGATTTCTCGAAATGAGGATATGAATTTAGGGCTTATACTTTTATTGTCTCAAGGCATGTCTCCTCTTGTCTTTTCCTTCAGTTGACTATAGACTCTGTCAGTTGACTATAGACTCTGTCATCCTGTCATATTTTGTTTTACCATTATCTCCCATTTAGTACATATTACTCATAGTGTTTCATTAACTCTATTCATATTATCCTGCTAATATTTCTATTTGTCACCTTATTATGAAGACTTCAACAAAACGTTCCTTAACTTTTAGCTCCCCGTGCTTCATCTCACTTGTCCTTTGGGATGCCTAACATTTTATCTCTCTCTCTCTCTCTCTCTCTTTTTACTAGGGGAAGGAGTCATACTAAGGTAAATATTTAATCCTTCTAGGATTCCACTGCATGTCTTCTGAAATTTCTGAACATTCTAGTATTCATATCCGACTGTATTATTCTAGAGTGCACCATCTGGCTATCTCCCAATGAGAACTATTGCCATGTTCTGCACTACCCCTAAAAAGTGTTAGATAATGATACCAATCCACCCTTAATTTTGGGTTACTCTAACCCCAATGGGATCCTAATATCCCATCATGCTCTTAAACTATATTTGATAGGTCCAATATGCATAACTGAGATGGGTGTGGACAACTGTACATACCTCTATTATTGTTGAAGTAACTCAGAATACTTATATTTCTCTGCGTCAATCGTAAATACTGATAATTTTTATTAACTAGGTAACTCATACCCTTCTTCATCTTGCTTCTTTTACTTGCTAAAACTTGTATCTACCTTCCGATTCTCTTATTCCTTTTTACCATATGAGTGGATAGATATTCTTGCCTCAGAACTCCTTATCAAGAGGCTTACCCATCTTAGTACAAAAATGATCTACTGAATACCTTATATTTACTCATCATAAGCATCGTGCAAAATTAAGTTCCTCTTACTCAACTTTTCCAAAGCCACATTGCAATCTCTGACCAATCGTCTTACAAGATGTTGGCATCGTCACATTACGAATAAGATAAAATTTAGGAAATTGAGTTCTTACAACTGAGCTCTACCACACGATCTAGAGTAAGAAGAAAGAGTGACAGTCCTAAATGACTTGTAGCCTCCTTCTTAAAAGTGTGGTGCACAACACACCCATAAACAAGACTCTACTAGACACGGCTTGTAGACATCCCTAGGACAGAACTGCTCTGATAGCACTTATTTCACAACCCAAATCGGAGGGTCGTGACGTGCACCCGATACCTTACTCAACCGAGTACTAACATAACATATATTTTTTATCATACTATCATGGGTAAATGGGCCAAAAAGGTTGTCATGAGATAATCAAAATAAAATATAAGTGCATACTAGATATAGGAAGACCCAACATTATATAGAAACTCATACATGTGACATACATGCCTATAAGGCTGACATGATGATTTGTAAACTCAAAACATAGGCCGACAAGGCCATACAAGTATCCATATACCTGATGTCTACAAGCCTCTAAGACTACATAAATGTCATATAGGTCGGGACAGGGTCCCCCATACCAGTCAATATATGTCTCAATCATACTGACCAAATAGGCAACTCCGGAGCAAATGAAGTGCAACAACACCTTCCGCTGAGCTGATAGCCTACTAGGAGGACTATCAACCTGTCTATCGGGACCTTCGGGCATGAAACGCAGTGTCCCCAGGAAAAAGGGACGTCGGTACGAATAAAGTGCTGAGTATGTAAGGCAGAAAAGCATAAATAAGAACAATAATGTACAGAGAGATATAGGAGATACAACCTGTAGCATCTGAGTGCCTCTAATGTATAGTGAAATGAAATTCATGATACATATGTATACATAATATGTTAAAAACATCCTCCTATGTGGGCATCATCATCATCATATCGTACCCGGCCTCAAAGAGGACTCGATAAAACATACCTGGCCATCATAAGGCTCGGTAGAATCGTACCCGGCCACGTGGAGCTCGGTAAACCCAACTGATCAGTGGTGCACAATAGGTGTCATACCCGGCCGACTATAGTACGGCTCAGTAGAGTAAAATAGATACTATATATAATGTATGCTGGACTCACGGAATCACGCTCTAAACCTTTCGAAGTAACATAAGGTAGTTGCACCTTCGATTAACATTATGAACATCATACCATCAATATGAATTTCACTAGGACTCAAGTATCATACATACTTTCTTAGAATAACTTTGTAAGGAAATGACAACATGGAAAAACTTAGTAGCTATGAGTAGATTCATTATGAAATAGCATATCGTTTACGTTCGTTTCACTTTTGATCATGCCAAAAGAATGAAGGAAGTGCCTTAACATACCATAACCAAGTTGAGTCCTTAATACCTTCCAAGCAACTATTCAAACAAGTCAACTCAATCTATCATATCATAAGGAGATTCAAAATCAGTGTTGAGCAAGGGCTAAGTCTGTAACTTAAGCTAGTAGCTCGTTTACGTAAATTCGGGCAACATTTCCTCTGTAACAAGGCCCTCCTCCAATACCATATACTAACAACACCAAGAACAAAACAATAAAAAAATTTATTCATTATTTCCAATATTATCTCCACCACAATATATCACAAAACAACCTACACACCCTAATCACTTCATACATGAAACGACAACAAAAGTAGTGTCAAACAACCTTAAAAAAATAACAATGAAAAACCAGCCCACCATTCCGTCATTATATGTTATTTTCAAACACCTTTTATCCTCCAAAACTCCATAAAACATCAGCACAAGAGGCCAACACGAAATAGCCCACAAACAGTCCACTACAAGTCAAATAACTCGAACTCACGTCTTGCAATCACCGTCCCGTGAGTTTTAATTATTAGGAAACACATTTATCAACCTTCCTTGATATTTAAAAACTTAAATACAGATATTAGACATTTCTTAACTATGAAGTACCTTCCAAAACTCTAACTAAAAAGAAAAAGGAGAGGCGGTATAATGACACTTACGTCGTAGGGATCGTTTTGATGTTATTGCTTCTCGATTTCATGTCCGGGATGATATTCTTATTTGAAAACCTAGAAGATAGCTTAAGGATATGTTTATGGGTGTTCTATGGTCGTGTTATACTTCAAAATGAAGAGAAATCCGACCTAAGACTTATATATATCAACTTTGAAAAAGTCAAAGAGGTGCTTGCTTGGCACCCTAGCATTGGCCCATCTTCCGACGTTTATATCCTTTTATCCAGATGTCGTATGAACGAATGGTCAAAATATTTGGAAACAAAATTCCAAGACCTTCAATTTTGTATATAATATTTCCCAATAAGACCTCATATAACAAACGAAATGTATTGTTCAAAAAGCTTTAGTGAGCCACCTACTTGTCACTTATGGTGTTTGCGCAGTCTAGCAAAACTGCAAATATCTCTCTACTCCTATGTCATATCGATGAACGGTTTAATGTGTTGGAAACTGAACCCATAGATGTTAAATTTGGTAGTTATATCATCCCCTAATTCCAAGTATATTTGGAGAAAAGCTCAGATACATTTGACCTGAGTTTCAACAAATTTATCAATGTAACTTGTGAAAACATTTGCCAACATTTGTTCCACAACTAGCTTGACTTCAAAAGTAGCACACGAATGTCATATGAAAAACATAAATCATAGCATAACCTCCTTATCATGTAATGAACCACAGTCTCACCCTAAAGTACATGTTATAACATTCCAAACTTGTCTACTTTCGACGAAATTTATTTTCTTCAATTGGTTTAGATTCTAAGATTTCCAACCCTCTCGGTACTCGTTATTCATGATCTTAAATATTTTTAACCTCCAAGTTAACATGATTAACTTAATTTATATGCTTCCAATTATAATCTCATTTCTGAGCTTACATCAATTGACTTACGACGTACTCTCACGTATGAAAACATGGGGTGTAACAAATAGACAAATTAATATTATTGATGTACTTGCAAAGTGTGGTATTAGAATCTCATGATAGGTTTAAGTTCAAGTTTCAATGATGACAATATTATCTTATGTTATATTTGCAGGACAAACAAAAAGGAAAGAATGGAGATACTCAGCAAGATTGCTACTGGATTCGAAATAGCAAGTAAGAATGAAGATTGACTCGTCCTCAATCAAGGGAGCTCAGATTGCCAATAATGGATCACTAAGATTGCCACTAATGGATTCTCAAATTACGAATATCGTCAGCAGTTACTGCGCTCGTGAATTAAGCTACTCCAAGCGTAAACGACTCCTTAAATGAAGCTGTGACAAGGAAGGTCACAATGAAGATGAAGGAGGAGAACAAGATGAAAACATTGCGATGCTCTCTCAAGTCGTGACCAGCATGATGAGAAGAAATTGAAAAAGCAGAAGAGGTAAGTCGAGATTCAGGAAAGGAAGGGTAAGCAATGAAGCTGATAAAAATGATGGAAGATGTTACGAATGTGGAAAGTTCGGTCATATCCAAGTTGACTGTTCGGAATTAAAGAAGAAGCTTAGAAGAAACATGCAAAAGAAGAAGGGTTTTGGAGCATGGAGTGATGAGGAAGAATCTGATCACGAGGAAATTGCTAACATATGCTTCATTTCTTTAACTGACAACGAAGAATTAGGGGAACTTGGGCTAATGGCAGACAAGAACGATGAGGAAGACGACTCAAGAAAACCTCGTTCACCGTTGGATAAAGGAACTAGTGAGGTACGTACTCCTTTGTGTCCTAATTATTATGAACTTCGAGAATTTGTTGATATTGCTCTTGCAGACACAGAAAGAATAGCAAATGAGCTCAAAAAAGTCAAGAGAGAGAAAGAGAGAAAGAGAGAGAAAAGAAAGACTGGGCCCTGAAACTAAAAGTGTGAGAAATTGAACGTGATATGCTTCAAGACAAAGTAAATGCACTCAAGCTTCAATTGAAGGGATTGCAAAGGACCACTAGTCACAGTCCAATCAAGTCAAATCAGACTACTCATCACAAAAAGAAAATTGCTTGCTCCTTTTCTGGTAAAAATGGGCATAGCACTATTAATTGCAGGAACTGAATTAGAGATGAAAGGGGTTCTGGTAACTCTAACAGCTCATCTTTCTCCTACTTTGGTAAAAGAGGTCATACCTCAAATTATTGCAGGTTCAAAAACAACAAGAGATGGATCTGGAGACCAAAATCTTCAAATCAAACTAACACTCAACAGTCTAACCATTCAGGACCCAAGCATGCTTGGGTACCTAAAAATGAGTATCTTGTATTGCAGGAACACCACAAGAAGAATAGAAAAGGAAAATGGTATCTCGACAGTGCGTGTTCCAGACATATGAAGGGTGACAAACAATTCTTCAAATCAGTCACCAAGCTAGATGGAGGAACAATTACTTTTGGTGATAAATCCAAAGGAAATGTTATTGGTGTTGGAAAATTTCCTTTAAGTTCAACATGTGATGTAGTTGAAGTCTATTGAGTTGATGAACTTGGTTATAATCTTCTCAGCATCAATAAACTATGTGACAATGAATCAGGTAATATCATTCTCTCGAGTAATAGAGAGAGAAATGTCTACTATCAAAAATATAGAAACGTTTGGGGATCAAATTTGTCTTACTTCTATGATCAAAGATGTCACGACCCGAATTCCCATCGTCGGGACCGTGATGGCGTGTAACGTTGAACCCTCCAGACAAGCCAACATTCGTTTAAAAATACCCATTTCCTTATTATTATCATTTAAAAGAAAAGTAATGAACATGAACAAAATGTATAAACAATGTTGAAGCTAAGAAAACATCAACTTAATTACTTAATATTACAAACATCCTTACATAAACCCTAGATCTGGTATCACAATTTCACAGACGGTCTAAGATTTACTAAAAATAAAGGTCTGAAATAAACAAATGCATCTGTCTTGGAAGTACAAGAAAAGACAGAAAAGGAAAGGGATAGGAGGTGACACCAAGGCCTGCGGACGCCTGCAGGACTACCTCAGTGTCGCCTGTGGACTGAAGGATACTCCCTCGATCACTGTCCACCGGGTCTGGTACCGTAATTTGCACAACATAAAGAAGTGCAGGTGTAGCATCAGTACAACTGACCCCATGTACTGAGTAAGTGCCGAGCCTAACCTCGGCGAAGTAGTGATGAAGCTAGGACACGACAAACAATAAATACCTGTGCAATTCAATAATATATAATAGAAATGATGATAGGAAATAAACAGTTAAGTGTAAAATAGGGGAGAACATGCTGGGGACACGGGGAAAACAAGTACAAATCAAAGAAACGAAGCAACAGTCTAAGTAGCATCAATAGAAACATAAAGTAAACACATAGAACAAAAAAGTGCACGACATCACCCTTCGTGCTTTACTCTCATCCTCACCAAACAAGTGCACGGAATCACCCTTCGTGCTTTACTCTCATACTCACCAAAACAAGTCCACGACATCACCCTTCATGCTTTAACTCTCATCCTCACAATGCAATGAATAAATGAAACGACACGACATTAACCTTCATGCTGTTAAATATAAAAATCATCGCACGGCCTCACCTTTCGTGCTTTACACTCTTCCTCACCCAAACAATATCAAGAACAACAATTTGGCAAGGAAAAATCACAATACAAACCATAATTAACAACATCTCGGAAAGGGAACAATAACAGAAATATCACCGTCCCGGCAAGGGACACAACTATAACAAATCTCACTGAATATACAACATAACCAAATGATCCTCAACCGAAAAACTAATCAACAGTGTCCACAACCAATTATTTCCAACAACAAAATAATCTCCAACACGAAAGCTACTTCATAACATAGTGAATATCGAAGAAAAACACATATACTATAAGAAATGATTCACAGGCATGCTTGACAACAATGTATAGGTACACGTCACCTCACCTATACATGGAACATGATAGTAACACATAGCACATATGACTGAACACCTATTCCCTCAGGTTAAGGTTAGGCCAAACACTTACCTCGACTCCAAGAATCCAAATCAAGCCTCTAGCACCGCTTTCCTTTCGAACCCGACTCCAAATCAATTGTATCTAGACATAATCGGATCAATAACATTAATAAATGCTAAACAATTCAATTTCAATGCCTAATTATAAATTTCCCAACATTCTTCCAAATTTCAAAAATTGGACCCCGGGCCCGCTTGGTCGAAACACGGGTTTCCGACCAAAACCCGATCACCCATTCACCCACGTGCCCGAATATACAATTTGTTCTGAAATATGACCCCAAAACGAGGTCAAATTCTCAAATATTCAAAAAGCCCTAACTCTACCCAATTCCCCCATTTCTACCTTTGATTTCATGATTTTAGGCTTAGAATCTAATAGATATTGCTGAAAAATGGAAGAAAACAATGTTATAATCAATTACCTAAGAGGTTATGGTGAAAGAAACTCTTCAAAGGTCGTCTATAGGGTTTGGTGAAAAAGAGGGTTTATGAGTTTTTGTAAAATCCCGTAATGAACATTCTGTTTTTGTCACTTAAAATGACTAGGAGTTTTTGACCTATGCGATCACAGAGAAAGGACTGCGATCGCATAGAGGACTGTTTATTTAAACTACGCGATCGCAAAAAAGCCTCTGCGACCGCAGATCTCTACAGACCCCACCCTACGCGATCGGAGACCATTAGGTGCGGTCGCACTGAACCTCTACCAGCTCACCTACACACCTGTGCGGTTGCAGTCCCCCTTGTGCGATCACATAAGGTAACTGACCCCTCCCCATCCCAAAGCTATGCGACCGCAACTATACCTATGCGATCGCATAGAGTAAAACACCAGACACCAGAAATTTTCCTAAGTTTTTCACCCTGACACCTACCCGAAACTCATCCGAGCCCTTGGGGCTCAAAACCAAATGTACACACAACCTCAAAAACATACCACAGACTTATTCGAGCAATAAAATCACCAAATTAACCTCAAAAACAACGAATTACACCTAAAGATCTCTAAAAATTCTCAAAACTTCTTTAACCTCAAATTTTCCATTTTTAGTCCGAATCACGTCAAACTAAGTCCGTTTCTTACCAAATTTCACAAATAACTTATACACATCATATTGGACCTGTTCCGTGCTCCGAAACAATAATAGGGGCCCGATAACACCGGTTTCACATCAAATTTCATTTTCAAAAGTCTTTATATTTTTCAGAAAAAAATTTTCTTTAAAAATTCATTTCTCTGACTTGGGAGCTCGTAATTCGATTCCGAGCATACACCCAAGTCCCATATTTTCCTACAGACCCTACGGGACTGTCAAATCACGGGTACGGTTCCATTTATCAAAAATGTTGACCAAAGTCAACTCTATTCAATTTTTTAACACAATATCATTTTTTTATCAGTTTTTCACATAACGGCTTCCCGGCTACACACCCGGGCTGCGCATGTTAATCGAGGCGAGATATAAGGAGGATTTCATGGCCTCGAAACACAGATTTAGCTAAAATTATACGGGATGACCTTTTTGGGTCATCACAATCTCCACCTCTAAAACAAACATTCATCCTCGAACGGACATAGAATGGTACCTGAAACGGGGAAAAGATGGGGATATCGGCTCCGTATATCGGGTTCGGACTCCCAGGTAGCTGCCTCAACAGGCTGACTTCTCCACTGAACACGAACCGAAGGATAGCTCTTCAATCTCAATTAACGAACCTGCCGAGCTAATATGGCTACCGGCTCTTCCTCATAAGTCAAATCCTTGTCCAACTGGACACCACTGAAGTCAAGTACATGAGATGGATCAGCGATATACGTTCAAAGCATAGATACGTGAAACACAGGATGCACAACCGATAAACTAGGTGGAAAGGAAAGTCTGTAGGCCACCTCTTCTACCTTAACCAGAATCTCAAATGGACTAATGTAACTAGGGCTCAACTTGCCCTTCTTTCCGAATCTCATCACGCCCTTCATGGGCGACACTCGAAGAAATACCCGGTCTCCAATCATAAATGCCAAATCATGAACTCTACAGTCCACATAACTCTTGTGTCTGGACTGGGCTGTACGAAATCTATCCTGATTAGTCTTCAGTTTATCCAAGGCATCATGGACTAACTCTGAACCCAACAATCTAGCCTCTCCCGGCTCGAACCACCCAACTGGCGACCGACACCGCCTACCATACAACGCCTCATAAGGAGCCATCTTAATGCTCGTCTACTAACTGTTATTGTAGGCAAACTCAGCCAAAGGAAAAAATAGGTCCCATGAACCTCCAAAGTCAATGACACATGCCCGCAACATATCCTCCAAAATATGAATAGTCCGCTAAGACTGTCCGTCCGTTTGAGGATGAAAGGCTGTGCTCAAATCAATCCGTGTGCCCAACTCATGCTAAAATACCCTCCAGAAATGGGAGGTAAGATGATTACCTCTGTCAGAAATAATGGACACAGGCACTCCATACAGGCGAACAATCATCCTAATGTAGATCTTTGCCAACTTCTCCGAAGAATATGAAACTGATACAAGAATGAAGTGTGCTGACTTGGTCAGCCTATCTAAAATGACTACACCGCATCAAACATCCTCTGAGTCTGTGGGAGCCCAACTACGAAAACCATGGTGATACGCTCCCATTTCCACTCGGGAAGCTCAATCTGCTGCATCAAACCACCAGGTCTCTGGTGCTCGTACTTAACATGCTGACAGTTCAAGCACCGAGCTACATATTCCACAATGCCTTTCTTCATCCTCCGCCACCAATAATGCTGCCGCAAGTCCTGGTACATCTTTGCGGTCCCGGATGAATGGAATACCGGGAACTATGGGCCTCCTGCAAGATAAACTCATGAATACCATCAACATCAGGCACACAAATACGACCCTGCATCCTCAAGACTCCATCACCATCAACTGTAACCTGTTTGGTACCTCCGTGCCGATACTTATCTCTAAGAACATATAAATGGCAATCATCATACTGCCTATCCTGAATACGAGCATACAATGAAGAATGGGCCACATTATGGGCCAAAACACTGCCAGTCTCAGAAACCCCCAATATCATGAACCGGTTGGCCAAAGCGTGAACATCCAAAGTGAGCGGTCGCTCTCCGACTGGTATATAAGCAAGACTACCCATACTAGCTGACTTCCGACTCAAAGCATCGGCCACCACATTGGCCTTCGCTGGATGATATAAGATGGTAATATCATAGTCTTTCAACAGCTCTAACCACCTCCTCTGCCTCATATTCAACTCATTCTGCTTGAACAAATACTGCAAACTCTTATGATCTGTGAACACCTCACATGGCACCCCATACAGATAATACCTCCAAATCTTCAACGCATGAACAATAGCTGCTAACTATAAATCATGAACTGGATAATTCTTCTCATGAACCTTCAACTGACGTGAAGCTTAAGCTATAACCTTGCCATCCTGCATCAACACTGCACCAAGTCCAACCCGTGAAGCATCACAATACATGGTATATAGTCCTGAACCTGTGGGCAAAACTAACACCGGTGCCGTGGTCAAGGCTATCTTGAGCATCTGAAAGCTCACCTCACACTCATCTGACCACCTGAATGGGGCACCCTTCTGAGTCAACTTGGTCATCAGGGCTGCAATAGATGAAAATCCCTCCACAAACAAGCGATAATAACCTGCTAAGCCCAAGAAACTCCGAATCTCTGTAGCTAAAGTGGGCCTAGGCCAATCTTTGACTACTGAAATCTTCTTGCGATCCACCTGAATAAACTGTGATGATACCACATGGCCTAGAAATGCAACTGAACTCAACCAAAACTTACACTTGGAAAATTTGGCATACAACTAATTATCCTTCAGAGTTTGAAGGACGACTCGAAGGTGCTGCTCATGCTTTTCTCGGCTACGGGAGTAAATCAAAATATCATCAATGAAAACTATTACAAACTAATCCAAATAAGTCCCAAACACTCGGTTCATCAACTCCATAAAAGCAGCTGGGGCATTTGTCAACCTAAATGACATCACCAAGAACTCATAATGACCATACCGAGTGCGGAAAGCTGTCTTAGGGACATCGAATGCCCTAATCCGCAGTTGATGGTAGCCAGATCTCAAATCAACCTTGGAAAAAACTGAAGCACCCTAAAGCTGGTCGAATAAATCATCAATCCTCGATAAAGGATACTTATTCTTGATAGTAACCTTGTTCAATTGCCGGTAGTCAATACAAATCTTTATTGAGCCATCTTTCTTCTTAACAAACAACACTGGGGCGCCCCAAGGGGAAACACTAGGCCTAATGAAGCCTTTATCAAGCAAGTCATGTATCTGATCCTTCAACTCCTTCAACTCTGGCGGGGGCATACAATATGGCGGAGTAGAAATGGGCTGAGTGCCCGGAGCCAACTCAATGCAAAAGTGTATATCCCTGTCGGGTGGCATACTGATACGTTGGTAATTTACCAACTTATCTTGTCTTTAACCCTATAATTTTGCAATGTTTAAGTGATAAAATCATGTGTTTAATGTCATTTACTTCTATTTTGCAGGATGTATGTGATTTAGAAGTAATGGTGAAGAAACCAAGTGAAAAAAATTCAAAAAGAAGCAAAAAAGAGGAAAATCTGGGCAATGCCCTCAATGGTCCATTTGCGACAAAATCGTGGGAAATGCAAATTCAGTAAGGATGATAATTGCGAGATATTCATGGGAATAGCGAAGGAAGGACAAATCAGGCAATGTTCGCAAATGCAAAGAACACTTCGCAAATGCGAAGTCAACCAGGACAATCAACCTTCGCAAATGCGAAGGTCTCATCGCAAATGCGAATATGAGCAATATAGGAAAGGTCGGTAATTGCGAACCTTTGTTCGCAAATGCGAAGATCGAGCTTCAGGCCTGGGCATTTTTGGAATTTCACATTTTTAATCTCCAAACCATTCTTATACACGACCAAGTAGATATTTTGAACATCTTTGGCTTTGTAAATACAATTCTGAGTAGAGGAAAACAAGTCTTGACGCTAGGGTTTTCACACACACTTTGGATTTGAAGATTTCACTCTTGTGGTTAAAGTTTTCTTATCCATTTATGTTTGTTTCTTCATTTCCTTGCTTTGTATTGTATACTTAAGTGTTTAGTATTTACTTCCAACACTTGAATCTTGTTTATGGGAATTAAAGTGTGGATTAAGTACCTTGTTGTGCTTATTTATTGAATGATTTTATTATATTTATGAAGTGAGCTATTGTTTCTTTAATTATTCTTCTTCTTTAATGTTTCCAAAGGGATTAGCTAACCCTAGGACTCGCCCATTAACTCCGAATTAATTTTGGAAAAGATCATTTGGGGTTGGGAAAGATTAATTAACAAGAACTTGAGGCTTTAACCCTCATTTTATAGATTCTACATAGGGATAAGATTGACCTACTTGTAGCCATATCCGGGTGTGCTTAATCTTATGATTAGGTTAGGAATCATTCAATTAGGAAGTCTTGTTAGTCTTTGGGAAAAGCTAATTACGAATTATTATCTGTGGCTAATTAACATAAACTCGCTCATATTTGTGAAATCGTGAAATACATTGGATTGTTACTTGAGTGTAATTCCCGAAGCACTCATACTTGTTTCCATTGATCATTTTACTTGCTTTCTAGGTTAGTTTATATTTTCACATTTAGTTATAAACAACTTTCAAAACCAAAACTTTATTTGTTTGGCATTGCACGATAAGTGATAATTCTCTTGCAGTCCTAATCGCCTCCATATTGTTCTCTGTGGGATTCGACCCCAAACTTGTTGGGTTACTATATTTGACATCGATCGCTTACACTATTTTGAGCGTATCAAATTTTGGCGCCGTTTCTGGGGAACAATTGGCATAATTTAGGTTGTTTGAGAAGTAATCATAAGTGCTTTGATTCAAACTTGTGAATATTTGTGTAATTATTTTTCTTGTTTATTTTCTTAATTTTTCATTAAAAAAAATTTATGGCTTCACATAATGAAAATTGATCCGGATGGTAGTTGTTCATACTTTGATGACCCTTGTCCTTATTGTGGAGGACCACACTCGTGGCAAAATTGTTTAAATTCTCTTGGGAATAGATTGTGCGCACAATCTCAAACCCCATGAGTGGAGTATCTGTGATAAGTGTGGTTGCCAAAATGGTCATTGGGATGATTGTGTATATTTGTCTGTCCCTTACTCAAGCCCCCACTATGATGATTGTACTTTTTGTGATGGAAAATTTTAGGGGTGAAGAAGTGGAGGAAAGTGAACATGGTAGAAATGGAGAGTTCAAGCTCATGTTGGAGTGCTTAGTTGAAGAAGGGAACCGAGAGCAAAATGCCTTGGAAGAACTTTTGGAGACTAGTCACCAAAATGATTTGGCACTTGAAAGGTTACACTCACAAATGGATGCAATGATTGAAGCTTCAGGGGTTCAAAAAGCCTTGGAGGTTAGTGAAAGCCAAGAAGTTGAAAATCCTTCCTTGGCACTTGATCAAAACCAAGAAGAACTCTCAAATGCTCAAAATGAGAAAATAATGCTCATGTTGGAGACCATACTTGAAAATGAGGAGAAGCACAAATTTGCACTCGAGGACTTGAAACAAGGATTGAATTACAATGATGAACACATCCGCACGTTGGAAGATCAAATGCAAACATTGGTTGTGGCTCACTATGCCCACCAATTTGAGAGTGTTGAAGGAAGCCAAGAAGAGTCCAATTCCGAGGAAGAAAGTGAGCTTTACTATGAGGATTCAAGAATTGAACATCCGCCAACCGACTACATGAGTGTTAATGATGCCGAGAAAAAAATGGAATTAGAGTCAACCGGTGTAAGTGAAAATTTTGTTGAGATTGACTCTAGTCCGGGAGAAGAAGAGGATGTCAAAATAGAAAAATTGCAAAGTGAAGGATTGAAGTCACATTCCAAGCATTTTTCAACGTTGGAATTGTGTGGTGATATGGAAATTGACCTACACGAGTCAATGAGGGATTGTAAGGAGGAAAGACAAAAACCATACATTTTACAGTTTGAGGAAACAAGAAAACAAAATGACATTCCTCACATGAGAGCCAAGAAGTGCAAGATGAAGAATTTAAGGCTTGGCTTGATCATCAACTTACCACCCCCTATCGCTCGTGGTCACAAGCTTGATTCCAAGCTAGGTTCCCATTTCATATCATCCAAGTGGCGAGGAAAGTGGTCGGAGTGACCCGGAGAGCCAAAACTAGTAGCTGTTGAAAGTTGCAGCGCAATTTTCGCATTAGCGAAAAGATTTCGCATTTGCGATGTTTCCCTGTCGCAATTCCCAAATTTTGTTCGCAATTGAAGAAAAAAAATTGTAAGGCTCTTAACCTCTTGGCTTCCTCACTCTCATCACTATAAACCTCATCAATTCTCACTCCTAATTGCAAGGATCCAGGTATGAAAGCTTCATCACTCTTTCTTTTTCCTCTTCATATTCGTCTTCTCCTTTATTCCTCTCGATTCCGCAACCCTAGAGTCCAAATGGGTATCATTTTTGCCCGAAATTGTTCAAATTTGTTCAAAACTTATGTTAATTTCTGGGTGAGGATTGGTTGAGAGTGTGCGATTATGTTCGTTGCTAAAAAAATGGGGAAGTCTGAGTACCCAAAGCTTGTCAAATAGAAGTGAAGTTTTTGTGCTTTTTATGTGTTCGATGAAAGGTCCGAATGAAATTCTTGGCCGAACCATGTACATTTTCTAATTCATAGCCATACTATCTTTTCACTTTTATCATTTGTTGACAGGCATTATAATTGGAAAATGAGCTCTAATTCTAAAGGATCTGCAAGTGACAGCCCCGTGGAAGATGAGCAGAACTTTTATCACCACCGATTCTTGTCATTGGAATTCCAAGAACGGTATTATGCTGAACTGATCTCGAAAAAGTTGCTCCCAGAGAGTGGTATAGTGCTGGAAAACATCCCGGGATGGAACTGTTTTGCTCCTGAACCTTGCTGTGCCAATGAGCAATGGGTGAGGAAGTTTTATACGAATCTCCCGGCTATCAGGTTGAAGAAGCCAAAGATGAGAATTCGCGGAATAATGGTGCGATTTGGGGCTGAAGGTGTGAATAATTTCTATCATTTGCAAAACCACGATATGGGACCATTCAAGGAAAAAGACTGTGCTCCAGGGGACTGGTTGGTATCCAAATTATGCCCGGGTGCAGGTGTTCCATGGGCAGCTGAAAAGAGGGGCATCACATCAAAAGAGTTCACTGCGGAAGCAAAGATATGCCTGGCCATCATATGCAGTCATATCTCCCCTGTATCAAAAATATGGAATACCCCAATTACAAGAGCTCAAATGATAGCCCACATCCTTGATGGCATTCAGCTAAATGTGGGTGAAATCTTCATCAATGAACTAAGAGAGTATCAGATCCAGAATAGCACTTCATTGATATTCCCATCGCTTATCACCGAGCTGTGCCAACTGGTTGGGGTGGAAGAAGCTATAGGGGACAATTGTATAGAACCGGGGAAGCCTCTACATCCATTGAAGAAAAGGGGAGAGGGCGGCACAGTGAAGAGCGAAAAGAGAAAGATAGCTTTTTCTTCTCATGTTTATCCGAGTAATCAACAATCATCCTCTGCAGGAGGACCATTTGCTCTGCTTAGTCAGGAGATGCGAGTGATTCGCGATCTAGTGGCCGGCCATCCACAGGGACCCGGGGAGACATCTGAGGGACCTTCTTAAATTTCAAAGAAAGAGTTCTAGAAATACATTGAAGATCAAAGGAAGCAGGGGGATCACCTCAAGGCACCGGAGAAGGCATATGCTGAGCTGGCCGAGAAGCATGGTGAATTGAGCACTTCACATGGCAACCTAGAAACGAAACACATCCAGATGTTGAAAAGGGAGAATAAAAGAGACAAATTCTTTACTCGCATGTGGAAGGGTGTGAAGGGGCTGTGGAAGGTCCTAAAGCCTCAGGACCTGATACCATAGACCAGGGTTGTGGATGATGATGATGTTCATGTTGCTTGGCCCGAGGAAGAAGGAGAAGAATATGATTCTGACTCAGACAACAACGAGGAGAGAACTTGATGCAGTATACAGGGAGCACTTTCCACCATTTTTACTCTATCATATTTTCTTGCATTGGGGACATTGCAACATCTTTAGTTGGAGGTGGCTTCTTGTATACCTGTTATTCTAGTATAATTGTGGATACATGGAAGATTAGTACTGTGATTGTTTTCATTTTGTTATTAGTATATTTCTATGTCATGTGTTATATTAGTATGTTTATATTAGTGTGCTTAGTTACTTGATGTAGTATATTTTATGTTAGTGGCGATATCCTTGGTTTTCTTTATACCGCGGTTCTTTTTCCAAGGATGCCAATTTTCTTCTTGAACCGGGTAATTGTAGAAACGTTTTTCAACTTTTCCCGATGACGGATAGGTTGACAACTTTCTTTGATGACCCGGTCGGTCGTCTTAAGAATTAACGCCCTGATCCCCTATTAACTATTTTCCCCAAGTCTATTTCTGCTAAATTGAATTGTCAGGATGTTCGGTTTTGAGTTTCACAGAGTTTTGGGACACATAGCCCCTAAATGAGAGCTTAAGTGTTAGAAAGTTGCATGTAGTCGGAGCAGTGTGAAGAGGGCCTCGGAATGGAAATCTTATGGTTCCGTTAGCTCCGTTAGGTGATTTCGGGGCTGGGAATGTGTTCGGAATGTATTTGTAAGTCCGTAGCTCATTTAGGCTTGCAATGCCGAAGTTTGAATTTTTGGAGTTTCCAGCCCGATAGTGAATTTTTGATCCGAGGGTCGAAATGGAATTCCAGAAGTTACCGTAGTTCTGTCATGTCATTTGGTATGTGTGTGCAAAATTTGAGGTCATTCGGATGAGTTTAGACGTGTTTCAGTGTCAGATGTGAGATCTAGAATTTTCCTAAGTTCCTAGGCTTGATCCTATGCATAATTTATTATTCTTGATGTTATGATATGTGTTTTTAAGGCTCGAAATAGTTCAAACAAGGTGTTAAGGTTGTTTTGTGGTTTTGTTTGATGTCCCGGGGGCCTCGGGGTTGTTTCTGATGTTTAACGAGAGAATATTTGAGACTTAGCTACTGCTGAACCAGACCTCTTATGGTGTCTTCGCACCTGCGCAGGTTTTTCCACAAGTGCGGACTTGCAGGCGCGTGGGGCTTTATCGCAGGTGCGATAGATGGGAGATTTGACCAGTGGTCGCAGGTGCGACCTGGGTTCCGTAGGTGCGGGACCGCAGGCTAGACCAAACGACCACAAGTGTGGTCCCAGTGTAACTTGAAGAGAAGGATCATAGGTAACATTTTCTAATCCACATTCATTGCTAGCCCATTAATCCCCGTTGTTTTCTTTAGTTTAATTATCAAAAATGGGGGAAAAACCATAGTAAAGTGATGAGACTTTCCCAACCCGAAATTCGGAAAATTTATGGGGTTTATAGCATCGGATTTCGACTGTATCTGGTTGAGTGAGTCCGTGAGTGAATGTGTGTCCGGAAAACATAACTTTTACCCGATTCTGAGACGTGGGCCTGATGGGAATTTTGGTCATTTTACCTAATTTCGCGCCTTAGCTTGAATTAAACAGTAAAAATCAGTTGCATGAGATGTTATTTACGATATGTAATTGAATTGTATAGATTTGGGCCATTTGGAGTCGGATACTGGTGGTAAAACATGTGATTTCGAGCTGATTTTGAGCCGGTTCGAGGTAAGTGGTTTGTCTAACCTTGTGTGGGGGACCTTACCCCTTAGGATGTGATATTTTGTAATTGAATGCCTTGTACGTAAGGTGACGAGCGCCTACTTGTGCTAATTGTTGAAAAATCCAGTTTTAATTTAAATATTTAACCTGAGTTTCTTTCTTACCTATTTTATTCTAATTCCAACTATAGTCTATGTTAGCTTAGAAAAGTCATACCTAGTTGCCCTGAATTGCCTATTTGCTTAAATTGCCTTAATTGCACTACGTGAAGTATGTTAGACTAGAATTACTTGTTGCCTTGTATTTTTGCACTCTAATTATGAACGTCATCTTGTTGTGGCTGCATATTTACTTTGGGACTACGGAACGTTATCCCAGGAGATCCCCCTCCATATTTACTTTGGGACTACGGAACGTTATCCCGGGAGATCCCCCTGCATATTTACTTTGGGACTACGGGATTTTATCCCGAGAGATCCCCCTACATATTTACTTTGGGACAACGGGACGTTATCACGGGAGATACCCCTGCATATTTACTTTGGAACTACGGGACGTTATCTCGGGAGATCCCCCTACACATTTACTTTGGGACTACGGGATGTTATCCCGCGAGATCGCCCCTGCACACTGATAGTTGGACTAAAGGACAGTATCCCGGGAGATCCTTCGGATAAACATAATATGGACTACGGGACGGTATCCCAGGAGATCCACTAGACAGTTGGGAAAAGGACTATAGGACGGTATCATAGGAGATCATCATTATTACTATTGTTATTGAGCTGTTCATATTTCGTGTTTACTCTGTTCTTGTGATTTGTTATTGCCTTGTTGACCTGTCTTACTTCATTGCTGTATTTATTATTATTGTCTGTTTTCATACTGTAAATCCCTATTTTATTATTAACCGCAGTACGACCCTGACCTTCCTCATCACTACCCGACCGAGGTTAATCTTGACACTTACTAAGTACCACTGTGGTGTACTCATTCCCTTTCCTGTGCATGTTTTTCATGTGAAGATCCAGGTACCTCCACTCAGGCGCACTATCCCCGAGGTTGAGAGATAGAACAGAGACTTCGAGATACATCTGCCGCGTCCGCAGATCCAGGAGTCTCTATCTTATTCCAGCTTTTGTGAAAAGTTTTTCCTTCCTTAAAGTTGTGTACATTCTGGAGTTAGAGCAGTGTATTATATTGTAGACTCCCGTATTAGTTTTGGTTGTATATGCCAATTGGCATTTGTATACAGTTTTCTTTTAGATAGTTCAGTTTTTACTTTATTATTCCTCAAGTTATGTTGATATTTCGCATTGCTAGGCTTACCTAATTATAGGGACTAGGTGCCATCACGACATGTTCACGGAGGGTGAATTGGGGTCGTGACAAGTTGGTATAAGAGTTCTAGGTTCATAGGAGTCACGGAACACAGACCGGTTTATTAGAGTCTCGTTGATCGGTACAGAGATATCTGTTTTTATCTACGAGAGGCTATGTAACTATTTAGGAAAAATCATCACTTCATTGGTTTCCTTATCGTGCAATATTTTTGAAATCAATTCTAAACCTCCGTTTTCTATTCTCTCACAGATGGTGAGGACACATGCTACTCGGGACAAGCAGGCACCCGTACTCCCTACTGCAGCCGTCAGAGGCCGGGGCCCAGGTAGAGGCCGAGGATGCGCACGTGGTGCAGCGAGAGAACCTGCGCGAGCTGCCGCCGAGGTACCACCAGCAGATCCAGCCAAAGTCAAGACACCTGACACGCCTACAGCCACTACTACTCCAGCCCTTCAGGAGACATTAGCTTAGCTCATGTCTATGTACAATACTCTGGCTCCGGCAGGGTTGCTTCCCCTTGCTGCAACCACATCCCAGGCCGGGGGAGGAGCACAGACTACCGCGTCCAGCACTCCTGAGCAGCAAGTGCATGTGGAGCAGGTGCCATAGATCATTCCTGTGCCGCCTATAGTGCCAGTTCAGCCCGAGGAAGGGTCAGCTGCTTCAGAGGACGAGCATCGGAGACTTGAGAGGTTCAAGAAGTATGACCCTCCGGTATTCAGTGGACTAGCATCAGATGGTGCCTTGGAGTTTCTATAGGAGTGTCATCGTATTCTTCACACCATGGGCATAGCCGGATCTAGTGGGGTTTCCTTTACCACCTTCCAGCTTCACGGAGCCGCCTATGATTGGTAGCGCACCTATGAGTTGGACAATCCAGATGAGGTTGCTTCACTGACCTTGACCCAGTTCTCAGATATGTTCCTGAGAGAGTTTGTTCCTCAGAGCCTCAGGGACTCATGGCGCGCAGAGTTTGAGCATTTGCGCCAGGGTGCTATGACAGTTTCAGAGTATGCTATCTGTTACACCAGATTGGCTAGGCATGTACCGACTTTGTTTGCTACTGTCCGCGAGAGCGTTCGCCGGTTCATTGAGAGTCTTGTCCCACCCCTCAGAACTAGCATGGCTCGAGAGTTGGAGATGGACATTCCTTATCAGCATGTAGTGAGAATTGCTAGGAGGATCGAGGGTATGCTCGCTAGGGAGCGAGAGGAGAGAGAGGCGAAGAGGTCTCGAGAGTCGGGCCACTACTCTGGTGCCCGTACCCCACCAGCAGTTCGACATGGTAGGGTTTATATGGTCCGCCCAGTTCATTCAGCTCTTCCAGCAGTCAGCGGTACCCCAGCTCCACCCAGGCCTCAGGAGCCTTACTATACACCTCCAGTTTCTAGCACGCCTCCTGCGCGAGGTGCTTTCAGAGGTCTGTCTAGCAGACCTGGCCCTAGCCAGTCATAGCCACCATGTCCTCCCAGAGCTTACTTCGAGTGTGGCGATACACACCATGTGGTTAGGGACTTCCCTAGACTTATTAGGGGTGCATCTTCATAGACTTTTCAGCCACATCGTGCTCAGCTGGGTTCTCAGGCCATGATCACAGCTCCAGCTGCTACCCTACCTGCTCAGCCAGCTAAAGGTGGGGGTCGGGAAGGTAGACGTCGCCCTCGAGGGGGAGGCCAGACCAGATATTATGCTATTCCTGATCGTACCGAGGTTGTTGCCTCTGATTCTGTCATCACATGTATTATACTGGTTTGTCAGAGAGATGCATCGGTTCTATTCGATCCAGGCTCCACGTATTCTTATGTGTCTACTTATTTTTCTTCACATTTGGGTATAGCCCGAGATTCTTTGGGTGCTCATGTTTATGTTTCTACTCCTGTGTGGGATTCTCTTGTTGTGGACCGTGTTTATCGGTCGTGTTTGGTAACTATTCGTGGTTTTGAGACCAGTGCAGATTTATTGTTACTTGATATGGTGGATTTTGATATTATCTTGGGCATGGACTGGTTGTCGCCCCATTATGCTATTCTTTATTTTCACGCCAAGACCGTGACGCTGGCTATGCCAGGTATTCCGCGTGTTGAGTTGAGTGGTACTTTATATCACACTCCTAGTAGAGTTATATCTTTTCTTACAGCTCACCACATGGCTGAGAAGGGGTGTGCCGCGTATTTGGCTAATGTGAGAGATGTCATTGTTGATCCCCCTTCTGTTGATTCAGTTCCAGTGGTATAGGATTATACTGATGTGTTTCCAGCTGATCTTCAGGATTGCCGCCTGATAGGGACATTGATTTTGGCATTGATTTGTTGCTGGGCACTCAGCCCATTTCCATTCCTCCGTACCTTATGGCTCCTCCTGAGTTGAAGGAGTTGAAGGATCAGTTACAGAATTGCTTGATAAGGGTTTTATTCAACCAAGTGTTTCACCTTGGGGGTTCTTCTGTCTTGTTTTTGAAGAAAAATGATGGTTCTATGCGCATGTGTATCGATTATCGCCAGTTGAACAGGGTTATAGTGAAGAACCGTTATCCCTTGCCTCGTATTGATGATCTATTTGACCAGCTTCAGGGCGCACATGTATATTCTCGGATTGATTTGCGCTCAGGTTACCATTTGTTGAAGATTCGGGAGCCGGATATCCCGAAGACTGTTTTCCGGACTCGGTATGGCCATTACGAGTTTCTAGTTATGTCATTTGGGCTGACTAATGCCCCCGCAACATTTATGCATTTGATGCACAGTGTGTTTAGGCCATATATTGACTCGTTCGTTATTGTTTTCATAGATGATATTCTTGGTTACACCTAGAGTCAGGAAGATCATGAGCAACACCTGAGGACAGTGCTTCAGACCCTGAGAGAGAAGAAGTTGTATGCAAAGTTGTCAAAATGTGGTTTTGGTTGAGTTCTGTGGCATTCTTAGGCCACATGGTATCGAGTGAGGGCATTCGAGTGGATCCGAAGAAGGTAGAGGCCGTGCAGAGTTGGCCCAGGCCGTCCTCAGTTACAGAGATTCGTATTTTCCTTGGCTTGGCAGGTTACTACCGCCATTTTGTGGAGGGATTTTCATCGATTGGAGCCCCTATGACTAGATTTACCCAAAAGTGTGCTCAATTTCAGTGGACAGAGGAGTGTGAGGCGAGCTTTCAGAAGCTCAAGACAACTTTGACTACAACCCCAATCTTGATATTGCCTACTAGTTTGGGCTCTTATACAGTTTATTGTGATGCCTCGCGAGTTGGATTTGGAGCGGTGTTGATGCAGGCGGTAGGGTGATTGCCCACGCGTCCAGACAGTTGAAGATACATGAGAAGAATTACCCTATCCATGACCTTGAGTTAGCTGCCATTGTTCATGCCTTGATGATCCGGCGTCATTATTTGTATGGTGTTCCTTGTGAGATTTATACAGACCACCGGAGTTTGCATCACATATTCAGGAAGAAGGATCTAAATTTGCGCTAGCGTAGATGGTTAGAGTTGCTAAAGAACTATAACATCAATATATTATACAACCCGGGGAATGCCAATGTGGTGGCCAATGCCTTGAGTTGCCGGGTAGAGAGTTTGGGAAGTTTGACACACCTTCATGCAGCTGAGAGGCCTCTAGCCTTAGATGTTCAGTCCTTAGCCAGTGAGTTCGTGAGATTGGATATTTCTGAGCCTTGCCGGGTATTAGCATGTGTGGTTTCTCGGTCTTCCTTATTCGACCATATCAGGGAGCACCAGTACGATGATTCTCATTTACTTGTCCTCAAGGACACGGTCCAGCACGGTGATGCCAGAGATGTGACTATTGGAGATGACGGGGTATTGATACTGCAGGGTCATATTTGTGTGCCAATGTTGATGGGCTTTGGGAGTTGATTTTAGTAGAGGCCCATAGTTTGCGGTATTGCATCCATCCGGGTGCTGCGAAGATGTATCAGGATTTGAGGCCGCACTATTGGTGGCGAAGAATGAAAAAGGATATAGTAGAGTTTGTAGCCAAATGTCTCAACTGTCAGCAGGTCAAATGAGAGAATAAAAGATCGGGAGGGTTACTTCAGCAGATTGAACTTCCATAGTGGAAGTGAGAGCGGATCACCATGGACTTTGTGATTGGACTCCCTCGGACTTTGAGGAAGCATGATTCTATTTGGGTGATTGTGGATCGGCTGACCAAATCAGCCTATTTCATTCCGGTACTGACTACTTATTCATCAGAGCGGTTGACGGAGATTTATATTCGAGAGATCGTGCGTCCGCATGGTATTCAAGTTTCTATTATTTCAGATAGAGGTACTCAGTTCAGTTCACGGTTCTGGAGAGCCGTTCAGTAGGAGTTAGGTACCAGGGTGGAGTTGAGCACAACATTTCACCCCCAGACGGACGGACAGTCCGAGCGCACTATTCAGATTCTTGAGGATATACTTCATGCATGTGTGATTGAGTTTGGAGTGTCTTGGTATCAGTTCTTGCCATTGGCTGAGTTTGCTTACAACAACAGTTATCAATCCAGCATTCAGATGGCGCCGTATGAGGCTTTATATGGTAGGTGGTGCAGATCTCCAGTGGGTTGGTTTGAGCCGGGTGAGGCCAGGCTATTGGGCACAGAGCTCCGTTAGGTGATTTCGGGGTTGGGAGCGTGTTCGGAATGTATTTTGGAAGTCCGTAGCTCATTTAGGCTTGAAATGCCGAAGTTTGAATTTTGGAGTTTCCAGCCCGATAGTGAATTTATGATCTGAGGGTTGGAATGGATTTCCGGAAGTTGCAGTATTTTCGTCATGTCATTTTAGATGTGTGTGCAAAATTTGAGGTCATTCAGATGAGTTTAGACGTGTTTCGGCGTCGGATGTGAATTCTAGAATTTTCCTAATTTCCTAGGCTTGAACCTATGCATAATAGATAATTTTTGATGTTATGAGACGTGTTTTTAAGGCTCGACCTAGTTCAAATAAGATGTTATGAGACGTGTTTTTAAGGCTCGGATGCTTAACGGGAGAAAATTTGGGACTTAGCTACTGCTGAACCAGGCCTCTTCTAGTGTCTTCGCACTTGCGAAGGTTTTTCCGCAAGTGCAGACTTGCAGGCGCGTGGGGCTTGATTGCAGGTGCGATAGAGGGGAGATTTGACCAGTGGTCGCAGGTGCGACCTGGGTTCCGCAGGTGCGGGACCGCAGACGCGACCAAACGACCGCAGGTGCGGCCCCGGTGTAACTTAAGTGATTTCCGCACCTGCGATGCTTTTTCTGTAGGTGCGGTGATCGAAACCGCAGGTGCAATTCCCTGTGTGTTTTATTCCAAAAATTCGAGAGCTTTTTTCATAATTCTAAAAATCGTGTAAGGGCTCAAGAATTGGCGATTGTCTGTGGGTTTTGAAAACAAGGATCATAAGTAAAATTTTCTAATCCTAACTCATTGTTAGCCCATTAATTCCCGTTGATTTCTTAGTTTAATTATCAAAAATGTGGGAAAAACCATAGGAAAGTGATGAGATTTTCCCAACCCGAAATTCAAAAAATTTATGGGGATTTTGGCATCAGATTTCGATTGTTTCTGGTTGAATGAGTCTGTGAGTGAATCGGTGTCCGGAAAATATAACTTTTACCCAATTCTGAAACGTGGACCCGAAGGGTGTTTTGGTCATTTTACCTAATTTCGCGCCTTAGCTTGAATTAAAAAGTTAGAATCAGTTGCATGAGATGTTATTTACGATATGTAATTGAATTGTATAGATTTGCGCCATTTGGAGTCGGATACTCGTGGAAAACATGTGGTTTCGATTTGATTTTGAGCTGGTTCGAGGTAAGTGGCTTGCCTGACCTTGTGTGGGGGACCTTACCCTTAGGATGTGTTATTTGGTAATTGAATGCCTTGTACGTGAGGTGACGAGCGCGTACTTGTGCTAATTGTTGAAAAATCCAATTTTACTTTAAATATTTAGCCTGAGTTTCTTTATTACCTGTTTTATTCTAATTGCAACTATAGTCTATGTTAGCTTAGAAAAGTCATTCCTAGTTGCCCTGAATTGCCTGTTTGCTTAAATTGCCTTAAATGCACTACGTGAAGCATGTTAGACTAGAATTACTTGTTGCCTTGTATTTTTGCACTCTAATTCTGAACGTTTTCTTGTTGTGGCTGCATATTTACTTTGGGACTACGGGACGTTATCCCGGGAGATCCCCCTGCATATTTACTTTGGGACTACATGATGTTATCCTGGGAGATCCCCCTGTATATTTACTTTGGGACTACGGGACGTTATCCCGGGAGATCCCTTGCATATTTACTTTGGGACTACATGACGTTATCTCGGGAGATCCCCCTGCATATTTACTTTGTGACTACAGGACATTATCCCGGGAGATCCCCCTGCATATTTACTTTTGGACTACGGGACGTTATCCCGGGAGATCCCCCTGCACATTAACTTTGGGACTACGGGACGTTATCTCGGGAGATCCCCCCTGCACACTAATAGTTGGACTAAAGGACAGTATCCCGGGAGATCCTGCGGATACACATATGCTGGACTACGGGACGGTATCCCGGGAGATCCACTAGACAGTTGAGAAAAGGACTACATGACGGTATCTTGGGAGATCCTCATTGGTACCATTGTTATTGAGCTGTTCATATTCCGTGTTTACTCTGTTCTTGTGTTTTTTTATTGCCTTGTTGACCTGTCTTACTTCATTGTTGTATTCATTATTACTGTCTGTTTCATACTGTAAATCCCTATTATATTGTTAACCTCAGTAGGGCCCTCACCTTCCTCGTCACTACCCGACCGAGGTTAGGCTTGGCACTTATTGAGTACCGCTGTGGTCTACTCATGCCCTTTCCTGCGCATGTTTTTCATGTGCAGATCTAGGTACCTCCACTCAGGCGCACTATCCCCGAGGTTGAGAGATACAACAAAGACTTCGAGGTACATCTGCCGCGTCCGCAGATCCAGGAGTCTCTATCTTATTCCATCTTTTGTGAAAAGTTTTTTCTTCCTTACAGTTGTGTAGACATTCTGGAGTTAGAGCAGTGTAATTATATTTCTGTAGCCTGTGGTTCTCGTGAGTTTATGGGTTTTGGGGTGATATTGTAGACTCCCGTGTTATTTTGGGTTGTATATGCCAAGTGGCATTTATATACAGTCTTTCTTTTAGATTGTTCAGTTTTTACTTTATTATTCCTCAAGTTATGTTCATATTCCGCATTGCTAGGCTTACCTAGTTATAGGGACTAGGTTCCATCACGACATGTTCACGGAGGGCGAACTGGGGTCGTGACACTTTCTTACGGAAATTAGTCTTGTAGTTAGAATTAGTTTTTGTTAGTTTAGGAAAAATAAATTGTTTGAGTTGGGGTTTGCGCCCATTGACAAGTTGTGGCTGGCTTGGTATCAATATGATTTAAAGATCGGCATATGAATTTTTGATTGTTGAGAAAGAAAAATAATTGAAGTAGAAATGTCATGACTTTTAGACCCAAATTTTGGCTCTTTGATTCACTAAATATCTTCATATGCTATATGCAACCTCTTTGAGTCATTGGTTTCAATTGAATTTTCGATTTGTATTCTACTTGAATGTTCATGTGCCATGTGCGGTGAGATTATTTGTGAGTTCTTTTGCATTACTTGTAGTCTAGAACTTGCCCGGAATGTGCTTCAAGGCGAAATCATAGACTAACTTGGCTTGAAAAATGATATTAGGCCTTCCTTGGACCGCTAGTCAACCCATTTTGAGCCTTTAACCTTATTCTTTGGCAACCGTATTACAAGCTTAAATCCTTTGTTCTTAATTGATCTAGCTTTTGGCACACTACCTCCCTAAGTACTTTGAAAGTGTAAACATAGGCTAAAAGCCTAAGTTTAAGGGTGAAGGTTGGAAATGTTGTGATATGGAAGTTCTTTGAAAAGGTGGAAGGTAGAAAAAAAATGAAACCTTCCTTGAATTTGAAAAAAATAAAAAAAAGAATAAAATGATAAAAAGTTGTGAATAAAGGGAAGACTAGGTGTGGAATGAAAAGTGAAGAAAAGGTGCAAAATGTTTTTGAAGGAAGTGGACTCTAATTGTAAATTTTGTAGTGCTTGGGAAGATTTTGAGTCACTTTAACCAAAATTGTACCCTACCTTAACCAAAATCCTAAATTACAACCCCTTAAGTCCTAGTTGATTTTGAACCAAGTTGTCTACATTAGTGGAGGAATACATGAAGGGCAAGCCTATGGTACTACTTTTATGCATTTGAACATCTTTTTGAGAGAGAGTTAATTTTTTCCATTTGATATCCCATTTTTGTTTTGAATTATGATTTATGAGTGTGGGATCCTCTCTTAAATGTGAGGGCACATGAGATTTGAGTTGTGAATTTAATCCCATTTTCAATTGGAAGGAATGACCAAAGAAAGTTGATTGTGGTAGAGAGGCAAATTTTGAAGCTTTAGTGTCATGACTTGATTGCTACTTTGATTTGCATTAGTGTTTGAGCACTTGAAGTTTATGAAAAGTGTTCGGCAATTCATATGCATTGGTTTAATTGCTTGTACCAATCGAAGTCATGCATTTGTGCTTAAAGTAGACCTTTTTGGCTTGGCATGATAAGGATATAATGTGAGTTAAATACTTGGGAAGAGATTTGGTAGTTTTCATTACTTGAGGACAAACAATAGTTTAAGTTTGGGGGTGTGATAAGTTGGTATTTTACCAACTTATCTTGTCTTTAAACCTATACTTTTGCTATGTTTATGTAATAAAATCATGTGTTTAATGTCATTTACTTCTTTTTTACAGGATGTATGTGATTTAGAAGTAATGGTGAAGAAACCAAGTGAAAACAAGTCAAAAAGAAGCAAAAAAGAGGAAAACCTGGGCAATGCCCTCAGTGGTCGCGTTTGCGACAAAGTTGTGGGAAATGTGAATCTAGCAGTGATGGTAATTGCGAGAAATTCAAGGGAATAGAGAAGGAAGGAACAATCAGGCAGTGTTCGCAAATGCGAAGAACACTTCACAAATGCAAAGTCAACCAGGACAGTCAACCTTCACAAATGCGAAGGTTTAATCGCAAATGCGAATATGAGAAGTATAGGCAAGGCTGGTAATTGCGAACCTGTGTTCGCAAATGCGAAGATCGAGCTTCAAGCCTGGGCATTTTTGGAATTTCACATTTTTAATCCCCAAACCATTTTTATACACGACCAAGGAGATATTACGAACATCTTTGGCTTTGTAAATATAATTTTGAGTGGAGGAGAACAAGTCTTGAAGCTAGAGTTTGCACAAACACTTTGGATTTGAAGATTTCACTCTTGTGGTTAAGGTTTTCTTACCCATTTATGTTTGTTTCTTCATTTCCTTGCTTTGTATTGTATATTTAAGTGTGTAGTATTTATTTCCAACACTTGAATCTTGTTTATTGGAATTTACATATTTAAAGTGTGGATTAAATACCTTGTTGTGCTTATGTATTGAATGATTTTATTATATTTATGAATTGAGTTATTGTTTCTTTAATTACTCTTGTTCTTTAATGTTTCTAAAGGGATTAGATAACCCTAGGACTCGCCCATTAACTCTGAATTAATTTTGGAAAAGATAATTTGGGGTTGGGAAAGATTAATTAACAAGAACTTGAAGCTTTAACCCGCATTTTATAGATTCTACCTAGGGATAGGATTGAACTACTTGTAACCATATCCGGTTGTGCTTAATATCTTGATGGGGTTAGGAATAATTCAATTAGGAAGTCTTGTTAGAATTTGGGAAAAGCTAATTACGAATTATTATCCGTGGCTAATTAACATAAACTCGCTCATATTTGTGAAATCATGAAATACATTTGATCGTCACTTTAGTGTAATTCCCGAAGCACTCATACTTTTTTCCATTGATCATTTTACTTGCTTTCTAGGTTAGTTTATATTTTCGCATTTAGTTATAAACAACTTTCAAAACCAAAACATTATTTGTTTGGCATTGCACGATAAGTGATAATTCTCTTGTAGTCCTAATCGCCTCCATATTGTTCTTTGTGGGATTCGACCCCAACCTTGTTGGGTTATTATATTTGACTTTGACCGCTTTACACTATTTTAAAGTGTAATTTGAGGTATCACATACCCGGAAGGTCAGCAGGGAATACCGCTGGAAACTCACGAACAATGGGAACTGACTCCATCAAAGGAACCTCAGCACTAGAATCCCGAACATACACCAAATATGCCAAACAACCCTTCTTGACCATACGCCGAGCCTTCATATATGAAATAACTCTACCGTAAAAATGAAAAGGAGTCCCTCTCCACTCCAATCAAGGTAGTCCTAGTAAGGCCAAGGTCAAAGTCTTGGCATGACAGTCCAGAATAGAATGGTAGGGAGATAACCCATCTATCCCCAAAATAACATCGTAATCAAGCATACCAAGAAGCAAGAGATCTACACGAGTTTCCAGACCACCAATAACCACTAAGAATGAACGGTAGACTCGATCTACTATAATAGAATCACCTACCGGTATAGATATATATACAGAAATACTCAGGGAATCACGGGGCATAATCAGATAAGGAGCAAAATATAAAGACACATAGGAGAATGAAGACCCTGGATCAAATAAAATCAAAGCATGTCTACTGCAAACTGAAACCATACCTATAATAACTGCATCAGAGGCCTCAACCTCAGGTCGGGCAGGAATAACATAGCATCGGGGCGGAGCCCCTCCAACCTGAAGATCTCTAAGTCGACCTATTGAGGGCTGACCTCTACCTCTCAAAGCCTGACATCCACCTATAACTATTTGGCCTCCACCCCTAGCAGGCAGAAGGGGTGGGGGTGCACCTGGTGCGGGAATCATAGCACGGGGACTCGAATGTTGAGAACTGTTAGAAGCTCGAGGGAAATACCTAGAAATGTTCCCTGGAACACCATAAGAGTAACAAGACCTCTGCTGGTGAGACTGCTGGCCCTGAAACTGTCCCTGTCGACCAGAATAACCACCTTGAAAGCTCTGAAGCGGTGGGGCACTGATAGGAGTTGGTGGTGCACTAATAGGAGCCGGTGGAGCACTGCGGGATACCTGAAGTGCCAACTGGTATGGCCTAGGAGGATGACCTCTGCCAAAAGAATCCCTTCCTCCAGGTGAGGCACCACTGAATCGGCGGAAATTACGAGATCTCTTGTTAGACCCCTGACCACTGCCCTGTGACAAAAACATCTCAATGCACCTAGCCACATTGGCCGCCTCCTAGAATGAAATATTAGTACCTGACTCTCTGGACATATGGAGTCTAATGGGCTGAGCTAGCCCCTCAATAAACCTCTTCACCCTCTCTCGATCTGTGGGAAGTATCATCATAGCATGTCGGGCCAGAGTGATGAGCCTGGTCTCATACTGTGTAACAGTCATAGATCCCTGCTGAAGACGCTCAAACTGCCTCCGACGATCCTCATTCTGAGTAACTGGTAGAAACTTCTCCAAGAACAACTCGGAGAACTGAGACCAAGACAACAACGAAGACCCAACAGGCCTGGTCAAGCAAATATCCATCCACCAAGTCTTGGCGGTACCAAAAAGACAGAATGTGGCAAAATCAAATCCATTGGACTCTCCGATGCCCATGTTCCGAAGGACCTCGTAGCAATTGTCCAAGTAATCCTGGGGATCCTCCGATGGTGCACCAGTAAATGTAGTAGGAAATAACATGGTGAACCGATCCAATCTCGACAAAGCATCGACAAACATAGCTGCCCCCTTAACTGCCTGTGCCACAATAATCTGCTGAGATGCTCCACCTGTCTGAGGTGCTAGAGTCTGGAACTGGGAAGCTAACTACTCTGTTATACGGGTAGTAGGAGTCTTGGCCCATCCCCCAGACTAAGAGACGGCTGGTGCAGTAGGAAGAAGACCAGCCTGAGCCACAACTAAGCTGACCAGAGCATCCTGAAAAATCGGGGTGGCAATGAACACCTCTGGGACCCGAGCTTGTCTAACTGGGACTGTACGAGTAGGAATCTCCTCAGCAACTTCCACCCGGGAATCCTCTACTGGGCCTCGGCCTTTAGTAAGAGCTGCAACGGGAGGATCGGGCTGCTGATCGGTCGATGAGGAAGCACGCGTCCTCGTCATCTGCGAGAGAATAGAATAGAAACTCAGTTAGCATTCAGAACTCAAATCGCATGACAGGGTAGAAAATATGTGAAGTTATTCCTAACTTTGCAGCCTCTAGGAGGATAAATATAGACTTCTCCGTACCGATCCCTCAGACTCTACCGTGTTTGTCCGTGAATTGTGAGACCTAAGAAACCTAGTGCTTTGATACCAACTTGTCACAGTCCGAATTCCCACCGTCGGGACCGTGACGGCGTCTAATGTTGAACCCACTAGACAAGCCAACGTTCGTTTAAAAATACCCATTTCCTTATTATTATCATTTAAATGAAAAGTAATGAACATGAACAAAATGAATAAACAATGTGGAAGCTAAGAAAACATCAACTTAATTACTTAATATTACAAACATCCTTACATAAACCCCAGAACTGGTATCACAATTTCACAGACGGTCGAAGATTTATTAAAAATAAAGGTCTGAAATAAACACATAGATAAAACAAGTGAACGGCATCACCCTTCGTGCTTTACTGTCATCCTCACCAACACAAGTGCACGACATCACCCTTCGTGCTTTACTCTCATCCTCACCAAAATAAGTGCACGTCATCACCCTTCGTGCTTTTACTCTCATCCTCACAATGCAATGAATAAATGAAACGCCACGACATTAACCTTCGTGCTTTTAAATATAAATATCATGGCATGACATCACCCTTTGTGCTTTACACTCTTATTCTCACAATGCAATAAATAAATGCATGGCATCACCCTTCGTGATTTACACTCTTCCTCAACCAAATAATATCAAGAACAACAATTTTGCAAGGAAAAATCACAAGCTAAGGTTAGGTCAAACACTTACCTCGACTCCACGAATCCAAATCAAGCCTCTAGCAGCACTTTTCCTTTCGAACAAGACTCCAAATCAATCGTATCTAGACATAATCAACTCAATAACATCAATAAATGCTAAACAATTCAATTTCAATGCCTAATTATAGGTTTCCCAACATTCTTCCAAAATTTCCAAAAATGGTCCCCGGGCCTGCTTGGTCGAACCACGAGGTACGGACCAAAACTCGATCACCCATTCACCCACGATCCCGAGTATACAATTTTTTCTGAAATTCGACCCCAAAACGAGGTCAAATTATCAAATATTCAAAAAGTCGTAACTCTACCCAATTCCCCCATTTCTACCTTTGATTTCATGATTTTAGGCCTAGAATCTAATAGATAATTGATGAAAAAGGGATGAAAACAATGTTTTAATCACTTACCTAAGAGGTTATGGTGAACGAACTCTTCAAAGGTCGTCTATGGGGTTTAGAGAAGAAGAGGGTTTATGAGTTTTTGTAAAATCCTGTAATGAACATTATGTTTTTGTCACTTAAAATGAATTGGCGTTTTTGACCTATGCGATGGCGGAGAAAGGAATGCGATCTCATAGAGGACTGTTTATTTAAACTGCGCGATCGCGAGGAAGCCTGTACTATCACAGAGCTCTACAGATCCCACCCTACGCGATCACAGACCATTAGGTGCGGTCACACTAAACCTCTACCAGCCCCCCCTCCCCACCCAGCTCACTTACACACCTGTGTGGTCGCAGGCCCCCTTGTGTGATCGTATAAGCTAACTGACCACTCCCCCTCTAAAAGCTATGCGATCGCAACTATACCTATGCGATCGCATAGAGTAAAACACCAGACACCAGAAAAATCATTTTACACCAGATATTTTCCTAAGTTTTTCACCCTTACACCTACCCGAAACTCACCCGAGACTCGGGGCTCAAAACCAAATGTACACACAACCTCAAAAACATACCACAGACTTATTCTAGCAATAAAATCACCAAATTAACCTCAAAAACAACGAATTACACCTAAACACTATAAAAATTCTCAAAACTGCTTAAACCTCAAATTTTCCATTTTTAGTCCGAATCACGTCAAACTAAGTTTGTTTCTTACCAAATTTAACAGTGTAATGACCCGGCCGGTCGTTCCAATAATTTAGCCCCGTTTCAGCTTCATTTATGTATGTTAGGTCGGGTTGGTCGGGTTTAGAGTGGTCATGATGAGAATTGCGTCGTTTGGTCCCTCAAGTTAGCCTAATAAAGAGAAAGTCAATTGAGAGTTAAATTATTTGTGAACGACCTCAGAGTGCGGATTTTATGGCTCAAATATCTTCGTTAGGTGATTTGGGACTTAGGAGTGTGTTCAGAATATTTTTGTGATGTCCGGAGTAGAATTAGGCTTGAATTGGCGAAAGTTAGTTTTTGGCGATTTTCGGTCGACAGTGGAAAATAGGCTATCGGTGTCGGAATAGAATTCCAGAAGTTGGAGTAGGTTTGTAATGTCATTTTGGATATATGTGCAAAATTTTAGGTCAATCAGAGGTGTTTTGGTTGGTTTCGGCTTAGTTGGCAAAATTTTGAAGTTTCAAAGTTTGTAGGCTTGAATTTGATGTGATTTTGGTGTTTTCGTGTTGATTTTGGTGTTTCAAAGGCTCGACTAAGTTGGAATAATTCTATGGGGTATGTTGGTGTGTTTGGTTGGGGTCCCAAAGGGCTCGGGATTGATTTCGGATGGTTGGCGGGATTCTTGAACTTGGAAATTTGCAGCAATAGTTGCTGGTGTGAAGTTCTGGTGTTGGATGCACCTGCGGAAGGGCAGTCGCAGGTGCGATGGGCAGTGCACAGGTGAAAAAAAGGCTAGGCAGGGGAATTTTCGCAGGTACGGAAGATTGGCCGCATGTTCGAAATTTGTCCGTTAAGTGGGATTCCGCATGTGCGCACCTGGAACCGTAGGTGCGGGTCTGTAGGTGCGACTAAGTGTTTGTAGGTGCGGAAATGCTGGCAGAAACAATATATAATACGCATCCGTGAAATTCATTTTATTTCACCATTTTTGCATGCGAGAGGAGCTCCTTTGGAGGCAGATTGGAGAGGGGATTCATGATTCTTTAGGAAAGGTAAGTTCTCGGGTTATTACCATCGTTTCTATTCCATTTTGATTCAGATTAGGCTTGTATTTGAAGAATTAAAGTAAGAAAAGTTTGGAAAATGGGAGGAACGAGTTGGGAATTTCTTTTGGCAATTTTAGTGGGCAATTGTGGTCCGATTTTGATGTTTTTGGTATGTACGGTCTCGTCGGAGGATAAGGGTTCTTGTGATGTAAATTTTATCAAATTTTGAGATGTAGGCCCAGGGCTCGGGTTTGGCCGAATTTCGAGAATCTTGTGTAATTTGATAATGTTCGATTGGGTTGTGTTCCTTGAGTATATATTAATGATGTTGAACGGGTTTTTGCTAGATTCGGAGCAATCAGGAGCCAATTTTAGGGGAAAGAGCATTGCGGACTAGTGTTGTGGCCCGGTGGAGGTAAGTAATGGTTATAAATCTTGTCCTGAGGGTATGTAACCCTGAACTGCATATTTTCTCACTGATTTTGGAATAGCGCACATGTCGAATGACGAGTATGTGACGCGTACTCATTTTTGGATTGGACTAGGTCCTCTCTGCGGAAACTAATGAGTTGCATATTTACTCAATACCTTATGTTAAATTATGTTCTAAAGATTTATGAAATATTTAGGCTATAAGCCATGTTTGGGGCCTCGTGCCGATCTTTTTAGACCTATTAGGGGCTTTTTATTGCTGTTTTTCCTCACTATTGTTGTTGATTTCACTCGGCCTTATTGTGCATATTGTTTTTCAAAACTCAGCCTGATTTACACTTCATGAGATTTAAAATGATATTTTGGGTCAAGTACCATGTTTTACTGATTCGTCCTCGGGGCCTTTTGAGTGGTTCTGCTGAGTGTGGACGAGGGCCAAGGGTGATGGTGAGGTGCTGAGTGATATTAGCTCATGGGCTAAAGGAGCCCCTCCGGAGTCTGTACACACCCCCAGTGAGCGCACCGAGTGCTGAGTGCCGAGTTCCGAGTGACGAGTGATTGGGAGGCCGAGTGACGAGTGATTGGGAGGCATGAGTGACGTGAGGTGCTGAGTGATGGTGAGGTATTGAGTGATTGTGAGGCATACCCAAGGGGCTGATTATGATACATGTTTTTGCCCGAGGGGACTACTTATGATTTCTTTAAAGGATTTTTCTGAAGATGATTTTAAGGAATGATGATTTCATATATCTATGTTATACTGTTGGAAAGAAAGCTTGTGCCTCTTGTGATTTGATGACACTGATTTTATGTGTTTCTTACTGCTCAGACCTGATTTATTTTCATTACTACTGAGTTGGTGTACTCACATTACTCCCTGCACCTTGTGTGCAGATTCAGGTGTTAGGGCAGGGTGAGCTGCCTATTTGTTCCAGAGATTTTGGGAGGTTTGCGAGGTAGTTGTATGCGTCCGCAGTCCTGCTCCCACTCCTATTTACTATTATAGAATTTATTCTCGTTGAGTTGTATATTTTATGTAGATGCTCATGACCAATGACTCCGGGTTCTTGGGGGTTGTATTTAAATGTTCAATATAGATTTAACTATGTATAAATGTTAAAGGAAACCTTTATAGGTAATCAGTATAGTAATGTTGTAAAAAGGGAAGCTTATTATGATTCGAGTTTGGGTTTTGGCTGGCCTAGTTCCATGATAGGCTTCATGACTGGCCGGGATTTGGGGTCATGAAAGTTTGCTATCAGAGCGCTAGGTTACATAGGACTCAGCGGTCATAAGCAGCTTTAGTAGAGTCTTGCAGATCGGTACGGAGATGTTTGTACTTATCTTCGAGAGGCTGCAGAATCCTTAGGGAAATCGCACATTTTAAATTAATTCTTGTCGTGCGAATCCATTGTATTCAGCCAAAAGCTTAACTCTTGAATTCCTTCCGTGTATTCGAACGCGCACGAGGGCGCTTGGTATCAATTGTGCATCGACGACTTGTTGCTTCCATGGATGAGATGTGATTTTGACATGTTTGTAATGGCCCAGTCTGGAGGACTTGAGGCCAGATTCATTCTGTAGCTTGATTGCTGAGATTGTCATTAGTGTGGGCACATGTAACTAGGGACTTGTATGTCTGTTTGTGTTCTTATTGAAGAGAATTTGTGTCTAGATGCCTATGTGGTGGGTGTGATTTTATTGTTATATGTGTTCAGACTGTGAATTATGTCAAAAATGGTTGGCTGGAAATGTGGTAAGATTTATTGAGTGTTTGATTTCTGTCTCGATTTGGTATGTGGCCTTGAGTTGTGAGTATATTGGAAGGCCTCTCATGTTGTGTAGTTTTGGAGTGAAGTAGATTTCTCTGTTGGGTTATGAGTTCCTGGTGATGTCATTTGAATTGATCATTTGCCCCAATAACATTCATGTATTTGATTGACGGTTTATTCCGACTGTATTAGTACTCCTTGTTATGGTATTCATTGACAGCGTCCTGGCATATTCGCATAGCTGGGAGTAGCATACTCTGTATCTGAGGATGGCATTATAAGGATTCAGGGAGGAAATGCTCTATGCCAATTCTCCGAGTGTGAATTTTGGCTCAGTTCAGTAGCATTCTTGGGACATGTGGTGTCCAGTGAGGGTATCCATGTGGTCATACATATGTGGGTAGAGCTTCCAGAATCTCAAGATTTATGTGGCCACCGCTCCAGTGTTAGTTCTGCCATCAGCTTCAGGTTTTTGTTACCGCGTATTGTAGTGCCTCGAGGGTAGGCATTAGTTGTATTCAGTCGCAGGAAGGTGTAGTGATTGCGTGATAGTTCTAGTCTTCAGAAGTGTATGGAGAGATAACAATTGAGGCAAAGCGAGCAGGGGTATCTCTTGCGGTTTGTCCCAGGACGTGTGGTCCCTATGTAGTTTCGTAATAAGTTCTCTTCTACCAGTAAAAGATATATGTTGCAATTGGAGTTTATATCACTTGTGGAAGTTGGCATGTCTATTGCGATGGTGGATGTGAGATTGGCAATTGATTTGAGTGTTAGATGGTTTGGATCATATAAGCTTGTGGAGGATTTAGTTGAATCCCACCACATCATGGTGGTGGTGATGATTTGTGAGCATAGTCTTGTTTGTCTTGATCCTTGGCTTTAAGCCAAGTGGGGGAGTTCTTTATTCATAAGTTGATTACATGACTATGTGTGGTATTGGTTTTGGTTCGTGGTATAGTGGTAAATCAGTTATGACATCTAGATAAGGGGTCTGGGAATGTCACGAGTAAGGGAAATTTCTTCGATATAGGTTGTAAAGTACTCTTTTGGGTAATTGGGTTCTATTGAATGATTTAGTGGAGATTGTAAAAGGTGTAGTATGCACATTGTATGAATTTGTTTGAAGCCTCAAGTGAGTGGATTACTTTCCTAGTATGTTAGTGTGCAAAAGGGTCAGGTCGATTCTGTCTGATTGGTCAGTATGATTGAGATTTATGTTAGAGGATGTCAAGACTGGTGGTATTCTACATCATCACGGCTTCTACATATCGGTAACAGGAAGGTGAAGGTAATGGCTTTAGGTTCACAGAAGTCTCTTCAGGGTATGTTTTTCTAATGTGGTGCATTTGGGGATGATTGAGGGAGTATTCAGTCGCTTATGAGCCTTAGACAATATGGTTTTGTGCTTGGGTCGCATATGGTGAGTCGGGGTTGCAAATTTGTGCTATTACGGTAGGAGGAAGTATCAATTTGAAGGTGAGTCAGAAGAAACTTGGGTAAATAGGGAAAACTGGTAGTATTAGTCGGATTGGCATGGTAAGGGATACGATTAGTTCTTCGGGTGTTCATAAGGTGACAAGTTTTCTGCTCTTGGATTTTTCATGGCCTGCGTAGTTTGGTTGAGTTAGAAGAGTTCAGTCCTGATGGGTTGGTGTTGTGCAAATGGGATTTCAGATAGTTCTAGATGGTTTCTACCGCGGTTAAGGGTGCATATTTTCTTATGGCGTGTAGTGAGTTTGTTTCTAAATGGGATACAATGGAAGTTCTTGGCTAGTTGGGTACGTAGTTGCTTGTGGATCAGAAGGGGCCATGGAGTTCCCATATTTTTCCTAGGTTGGCATGGCGTGTGGGGTATACTAGGCAGCATGGTCAATTTCAGATGACTAGGTAGATGATATCACTAATTGGTGCCACTTGATAAGGGTATATATTTCAGGAAGAGCAATGTATTTGAGTTAACAGTACTTCATTGGTATTGCGACACCTATTGTTGGATCGACTGTTGATATTCAAGGTTTCTTGGTAAACGGAAGAACGATAGGGGTATCCCTCGTGAAATAAGTGAGTATTTGGGATGTGTTATGTATTCGAGGGGTGGAGTTGTGATCAGATATGGTAATTCATACATTTGATAGATTTTGTGACCGAGAGCTCTCATAAACAGGATATTTTGTGGAAAGTGAACTGTGAAGATGCGAGCTGAGCTAGTCGAATGTTAGTATGTACCATGATTCCGTCATTATGAAATTTTCGGTAAGTTATCTATATGTTGTGGGTGATCAGAATTAATTTAGGGTCAGTGGTAGTCCAATATGGGTGCGTGTTCTGCACCGGTTCGGAATTGTTTGCTCCGAATTTCTATTATTGAGAAATGTACCATTCGATTGTGATTGAGCTTATTCATGTTCTAGATTGATCTATGAGTTACCATTCGGTGTTGCGGGGAGTGGTGATTATTGGTTATATGCACATATGGTGCGGTTCCAATTAGACTTTATAGCTAGATTGAGTAAGGTAAGTAATTGGGTGTTGCGGGATTGAGACGTGTTGGTTATATACCTTCTGTTTCGGGTAGCAAGGTATCGTCCGGTTTCTCATATCGTTAGGGAAATTCACTTTGAGTACTTGATGTCGAACTTCGAATGGTTATTGATTTTGGGCAAGGTGTCTTGAAGTATTTCAAGTGGACCGGCGTTGGACGAGATCGCGCAGTGTAACGGAGTTATGTAGTGGTATGACCTTTTGGTATTGGATACATGTGTTTTTTATTTTCGCAGTGTGTGCAAGGTGGTTAGTATGATATGGTGACGGTAATTGTTAATGTTTGGATGGTCCTCTCATGTGGATCTTTTATATAATTTGATTACATTGGGAAGTTGCTGATAAGTGCACAAGTTGCACAGGTTTTGACTTCAAATTATATCGATGCGTCGAATAGTTAGTGTCATGTTATCAGGGTAGTCGTGATGGATGAGAAGAGGTCATTGGACCTAGAGTGAACATTTTCAAAATTTTCTACAACATAGTTGGAAGGATAAATATCAGGAGTCGGCTTAGAAATCTGCTATAATTCCTGTTTGGGAAGGGGGAGTCTCATGTCTGGTTGATCGGACGAATGGTTGTCAGTTCTACGTGCTTCTTTCATTTGTTGCAGTATATGGAAGTGTTAGAGCGAGGCATTTCTTGATAAAGGGGTGGTGTACCGGTATTGGGTTGTTCTGAGCAGTTATTGTGGTTAAAGAGTTATTGCTATGAGGGTTTGAGTCACGCACTGTATTATGTGATTTCATCTAGGGTACGTATGTTGCTTGAATCACCATGTTTTGACTTGTTCAGTTTACAGTTATGGAAATTTTGATCTTGTATATTATCTCAGAAGTGGGAATTTGGTTCTAAGGTTTATGGGCCAGGATTTGGATTTCAAAATATCAACGGTATTGTGCTATTGGACCTATATGGGATAGGGTGACGTGGGATCACCCCCGGGTATGTGCATGGTAAGCTACGTAACAGTTTGATAGTGTTGGAAAACAACTCTTGGTACGTTCGAGGACGAACGTATGTTTAAGTGGGGGAGAATGTTATGACCCGGCCGGTCGTTCCGAGAATTTAGCCCCGTTTCCCCCGTTTCAGCTTCATTTATGTGTGTTGGGTCGGTTGTTTCAGTTTCAGAGTGGTCATGATGAGAATTGAAGCGTTTGATCCCTCAAGGTAGCTTAGTAGTTGAGAGAGTCAACTGAGAGTTGACTTATTGGTGAACGACCTCGAAATGAGGATTTTATGGATCGGATAGCTTCGTTAGATGATTTGGGACTTAGGAGTGTGTTCAAAATATTTTTGTGATGTCCGAAGTAGAATTAGGCTTGAATTTGCAAAAGTTAGGTTTTGGCGATTTTCGGTCGGTGGAAAATAGGCAATCGGGGTCGAAATGGAATTTCGGAAGTTGGAGCATGTTCGTAATGTCATTTTGGATATGTGTGAAAAATTTCAGGTTAATCGGAGGTGTTTTGGGTGGTTTCGGCGTAGTTGACAAAATTTGGAAGTTTCAAAGTTCATTGGCTTGAATTTGATGTTATTTTGGTGTTTTCGTGTGGATTTTGGTGTTTCAAAGGCTCGACTAAGTTGTAATAATGCTATGGGGTATGTTGGTGTGTTTGGTTGGGCCCCTGAGGGGCTTAGGATTTATTTCGGATTGTTGGTGGGGTTTTTGAACTAGGAAATTTGCAGCAATAGCTGCTGGTGTGAAGTTTTGGTATTGGCCGCACCTGTGGAAGGGCAGCCACAGGGGCAATGTCGCAGGTTCTATGGGCAGTGTGCAGGTGCGAAAAAGGCTAGGTAGGGGAATTTTCGCACGTACGAAGATTGGCCGCAGGTGCGAAATTTGTCCGCTAAGTCGGATTCCGCAGGTGCGCACCTGGGATCGCAGGTGTGGAAATGCTGGCAGAAAAAATATATAAGAGGCATCCGTGAAATTCATTTCATTTCACTTTTTTTGCATGAGAGACGAGCTCCTTTAGAGGCAGATTGGAGAGGGGATTCGTGATTCTTCAGGAAAGGTAAGTTCTCGTGTTATTACCATCGTTTCTATGCAATTTTGATTCGGTTTAGGCTTTCATTTGAATAATTAAAGTAAGAAAAGTTTTGAAAATGTGAGGAAGGAGTTGGGAATTTCTTTTTGCAATTTTAGTGGCCAATTGTGGTCCGATTTTGATGTTTTTGGTATGTGCGGTCTCGTGGGAGGATAAGGGTTCTTGTGATGTAAATTTTATCTAATTTCAAGACGTGGTCCCTGGGCTCGGGTTTGGCCGAATTTCGAGAATCTTGTGTAATTTGATAATTTTCGATTGGGTTGTATTCCTTGAGTATATATTATTGATGTTTAACTGGTTTTGGCTAGATTTGGAGCAATCAGAAGCCAATTTGAGGGGCAGGAGCATTGCGGACTACTGTTGTTGCCCGGTGGAGGTAAGTAATGGTTATAAATCTAGTCCTGAGGGTATGGAACCCCATACTGCATATTTTCTCACTGATTTTGGAATGGCGCACATGTTGGATGACGAGTATGTGATGCGTACTGATTTTCGGATTGGACTAGGTCCTCTCCGCGACAACTAATGAATTGCATATTTACTCAAAACCTTATGTTAAATTATGTTCTAAATATTTGTGAAATATTTGGGCTATAACCCGTGTTTGGGGCCTCGTGCCGATCTGCTTAGACCCCTTGGGGACTTTTTACTATTGTTTTTCCTCAGTATTGTTGATGATTTCACTCAGCCTCATTGTGCATACTGTTTTTCGAAACTCAGCCCGATTTACACAACATGAGATTTAAAATGATGTTTTGGGCCCGAGGGGCCTTTTGAGTGGTTCTGCTGAGTATGGTTAAGGGCCAAGTGTGATGGTGAGGTGCTGAGAGATATTAGCGCTTGGGTTGAAGGAGCCCCTCCGGAGTCTGTACACACCAAAGTGAGCTCACCGAGCGCCCAGTGAAGAGTGACGAGTGATTGGGAGGCCGAGTGATGAGCGATTTGGAGGCAGAGTGATTGTGAGGCATGCCCGAGGGGCTGATTATGATACATGCTTTAGCCCGAGGGGCTACTTATGATTTTACTACTTTCATTTGCATACTAAATCTTTCATTTTGAAGTTGTTAAACATATGCATTTTTTAAAGGATATTTCTGAATATTATTTTAAGGCATGATGATTTCACATATCTATGTTATACTGTTGGAAAGAAAGGTTGTGCCTCTAGTTATTTGATGACATTGATTTTATGTGTTTCTTGCTGCTCAGACTTGATTTAGTTTCATTACTACTGAGCTGGTGTACTCACATTACTCCCTGCACCCTGTGTGCAGATTCAAATGTTATGGTAGGGTGAGATGCCTATATGTTCCAGAGATTCTCGGAGGTTTGAGAGGTAGCTGCATGCGTCCACAGTCCTGCTCCCTCTCCTATTTACTATTATAGAATTTATTCTCGTTGAGTTGTATATTTTATGTAGATGCTCATGACCAGTGACTCCGGGTTTTCGGGGGTTGTATTTAATGTTCAATATAGATTTAATTGTGTTATAAATGTTGAAAGGTAACATTTATGGGTAATCAGTGTAGTAAAAGATGTAAATGGAAGCTTATTATGATTCGAGTTTGGGTTTTGGCTGGCCTAGTTCCATGATAGGCGCCATCACGCCTGGCCTGGATTTGGAGTCGTGACACACATATAACTCATATACGACATATTGGACGTGTTCCGGGCTCCGAAAGCATAATACGGGCCCGATAACACCGGTTTCACATCAAATTTCATTTTCAAAAGTCTTTATATTTTTCAGAAAACCATTTTCTTTAAAAATTCATTTCTCAGACTTGGGACCTCGGAATTTGATTCTGGGCATACGCTCAAGTCCCATATTTTCATACAGATCCTCTGGGACCGCTAAATCACGGGTTCGAGTCTGTTTACCAAAAATGTTGACCAAAGTCAACTCTATTAAATTTTTTAATACAAAATCATTGTTATTATTAGTTTTTCACATAACAGCTTCCCGGCTACATGCTGATGTTGTGCATGCAAATCGAGGTGAGGTATAAGGAGGCTTTGATGGCGTCGGAACACAAATTTATATAAAATTACACGGGATGACCTTTTGGGTCATCACATAAGATCCTTGGGTTTGGCATAGAAAACTGGGCCATGCAAGCATGCATACCATTCATAAACATTCCAAACAGTATCTTGTTATTTGTTTCCAAAAACTAGATTTTTCAAAAGATCATATACGTGATGCATGTCAACTTGGAAAATAAACTCTATCCTCTTTCAAAATCAAAAGTATTGTTTCTACCTAAACCTCTTCAATTGCTGCATATGAATTTAGTTGGACCTACTAGAACTGCAAGTATTTGTGGTAAGAATGCTTTTGTTATTGTATATGATTTCTCTAGATTTACATGGGTTATGTTTCTTAGTAATACAGATGATGCTCTAAAAACTTTTGAAGTTTTCTGTAAGAAGGTTCAATGAGAAAAATCGTATTACATCTCCACAATCAGTAGTGATCATGGAGGAGAATTTGAAAGCAGAGCTTTTGAAAATTTTTGCAATGATCAAGGAATCTCTCATAATTTCTCATCACCAAGTTCTCCTTAACAAAAAGGAGTAGTAGAGCGTAAAAACAGGACCTTGCAGGATATGACAAGAACCATGATCGTGGAAAACTCTCTACCTCATCATTTCTAAGCAGAAGCTGTGAGTACAACATGTCACATCATTAACATATTTCTTATTTGTACAATTCTCAAAAAGACTCCTTATGAATTGTGGAATGGTAAGAAACCAAACATCAGCTATTTCCACCCTTTTGGATGCAAATGCTTTATTCATAACAACGGGAAGGATAATCTGGGTAAGTTTGATCCAAAGAGTGATGAAGGTATATTTCTTGGGTACTCTCCCTAAAGTAGAGCATATAGAGTTTATAATAAGAAAACGTATGTATTGAACAATCTAGTCATGTTACTTTTGTTGATACTAACCCTCGCCCAAGGAATGAACATATTCCTGAAGATGAGGAAATATTATGTTCTCCAAAGTCTGTTATTCTAGGTAAGGATCATCAAAATGAGTCAGCTAATCTACAGACTCAACCAGCTGAAGTTCCTCCAGAAGATATTGACCTACCCCAACCAGATCAGTTGACTATCAACGAAAACGTGTCTCCAGCAAATACTTCAAATGAATCGAAGAATGAACCAGGATATCCTCACTAATTCATTATAGGATATCCATAAGAGGTACTAACTATGAGAAGGTATCAAAAGAACAAATCTCATGTAACTCTCATTTCTTAAATTTGAGCCTAAAAAAGTGGATGAAGCTCTGAAATATTCTCATTGGATTGGTGCTATGAAAAAAGAATTAGATCATTTTGAAAGAAATGAAGTCTAGGAATTAGTTCAAAATCCTCAAAATTCTTCTATCGTCGGAACTAAGTGGGTTTTATGAAACAAATTGAACGAATATGGTCAAGTTGTTCAGAATAAAGCAAGACTGGTGGCCCAGGGTTACACTCAATAGGAAGGAATCAACAAAGGTGAAACCTTTGCATCTGTGGCAATACTTGAATCCATCCGAATTCTACTTGCCTTTACTTCTCATAAAGGATTCAAATTATTTGAAATGGATGTTAAAACTGCCTTCCTAAATGGTTATATCTCTGAAGAAGTATACATGAAGCAACCTCCTGGTTTTGAAAATGCCACTTTTCCAAACCATGTATACAAGCTGACTAAAGCTCTATACGGTCTCAAACAAGCTCCTCGAGCATCGTATGAAAGGTTAAGTTCTTTTCTTCTAAATCAAGGGTTCGAATGAGGTAATATTTATACAACAATTTTTATTAAGCAATCCAATTCAGGTAATCTTATTACTCAAATTTATGTAGATGACATTATCTTTGGTAGCCCTAGCTCTGTTCTTTGTGAAGAATTTTCTCTTTCCATGAAAGGAGAATTTGAAACGATGGGTGAACTGGCCTTCTTCCTTGGACTTTAAATCAAGCAATCTCCTAAAGGGATTTTCATCAGCCAAACCTAGTATACCAAGGAGATCATCAAAAAATTTGGGATGGAAAATGCTAAGGCTTTTGGAACCCCAATGAGTCTAACTACCGTGTTAGATGAAGACAACAATGGAATAATGGTTGATGAAACAATGTATAGAGGGATGATTGGATCTCTACTTTATTTAACCACCAGTCGACCAGATATTATGTTTAGTGTATGTAAATGTTCTAGATTTTAGTCGGCTCCCAAGGAATCCCACATTAATGTTGTTAAACGTATTATTAGATATTGAATTGCTACACATGAGTTAGGACTATGGTATGATCAGCCTAATGAGAGGCTTTTCAGATGCTGATTTTGCAGGAGACAAGATTGATAAGAAGAGTACCAGCGGGACATGTCAATTTCTAGGAAATGGATTAGTATCTTGGCATAGCAAGAAACAAAATTGTGTTGCACTATCAATAACTGAGGCAGAATACCTAGCTATTGGAAGCTGCTGTACACAAGTCCTATGGATCATGCGCCAACTTCTTGATTATAATTTGTCTCTTACTTCTACTCCTATTTTTAGTGATAACACTAGTGTTATCTGCTTATCTAAAAAAATTTTGCATCATTCTAGAAAAAAGCATATGGAAATTAAACATCATTTTATCAGTAATCATGTAGCAAAAAGTGATATTACTATAGAGTTTATTAGTACTGATTCTCAACTTGCAGATATTTTTACCAAACCTCTTTTGGAAGAATGATTCTGGATTCTCCGGAAAAAAATTGGCATTGTGCCAAATTTGTAAATCAAATATTTTCTTAAGTGTTTAAATTATCTTACACGCTTGCAAAATATTTTATTTCCTTAGTTATTTGTGCACTAATTACTTTTCTGTGGAAGTGTAATTATTACAAGTACCGCCAATCAGTCACTTCTGAACCATCACTTCCGTCTGAACTTAACCCTTCCATTAACCAAGATGCCTATTTGTTCTTCTCGAACTCCTCGATAAAAACCCTCCATCTCCAATACTACTCTCATTCCCTACCAAACAACACCTCTCACTATGGCTAAAAGAAATCCCTCCCCTGCAACCAGATGCAGTCTAAGGTTTCAAAAACATCTCAACATTGAAGAACCTATGGATGTGGGGTCATCCATTGACTCAGGTTTTCTCAGAACAGACAACGATAGCAGTGTTTCATCTGAAAATCATCCTATTATCCAGAAAAAGGCCGGCAAGAGGCGTATGGCAAACCCCCAAAAAGACTGCATGCAAGAACGACAAGGTGGAACTCTTGGAATTTGGTCCCGAAGATAAGCTAATCTTCTATGGCCCTAGACGCTTTGTAAGTCTCTCTCTTATGAAAAGCCTTCATTGTGATGTGACTGCAATTTACGATTTTCAACACCTTTCCCCTTTATTTGACACTCTTGGCAATTCTGTGTATGAAGAACCTGAAACGGATGTTTTATGCAAATCTTTTTGTGAATGATAAAGATGATTTGAAATCTATGGTTTTAGGGACTATAATTATTTTGGACTCCTTACAAATTGAAAAGATATTTTCCGCCAAGTTTAGTGGGTATGATGTGTTTGTCCAAAATTATTGGCCCAAACACTTTGAAGTGCCCTTTGATGAAGCAAAAATTAGTCTGTCTGATAACCCCCCTAACATTGGCCCCAAAAATCTCAAGTTTGAACATTGTGTCTTGGACCACATGATTGTCACTATCCTCCTTCCCAGATCTGGGTCCCTCAGTTCTTTGTCCACGAGAGATGTCTTTGTCCTCTACTGCCTGGTTAATAGTAAACGTCTTGGTTGGTTTATGTAGATTCGTCAATATATGCTTGTGAGTATCAGGGATATTTCCTCCTTTGCTACATGTTTACCCTATGGTCTTCTTATCTTTCATATTCTGGAAGTTATTAAAGTAGATTTGGCACCCTTTACACCAAGAACGTCTCCAGTACTTATGATAAGACTGCTTTTTCTATGATGGGCTACACTCTGGGAGATGATGGATGGGTTAAGCGAGCCAAGGTTGAAAGTGCTCCAGTTGTTGTTAGTGTCTAGACTGATCAACCAGCTTCTCAGTCGACTACCTCTCAGAATCTTGAACTAATTCACACTACCTTCATGGAGTCAAGATGCTGCTTGTGGAGATGAGAGAATATGTAGATAAGATCAGGGATGTCACTAAGGAGACATGTACAGATGTGGCCAAGCTTCAGATAGACATTGGAGCTACAAGGAGACAAGGAACCAGGGCTTTCAACTCCATGAGTGAAAATATGGACAAACTCGTCAAGAATGTTGAGAATTCCTATGACTCCTTCTGCACCAAAGTGATCAACACCCTCAAATACTTTCTTGGACGAAGTTAATACCTTTAGTTGTGTTTTTATAACAAACAATTTTTTTCTTCTTATGCTTATTTTTGTTGGTGGTTGCTTTTAGACAATTTTTTGGGTGTGTACCAACTAAGCCTCTGCTGAAGGCTCTAATATTCTAACCACCTTAGTAGTATGTACATTATACTCTATCTTGATCTGTGTGTTTCTCTTTCCTTTTTGATTGATGTCAAAGGGGGAAAAATGTGAGTAAACAACTAATGGAGAGATATGGGAACAACATAATGGAACAACAAAATCTCAGGGGAAGCAACAACTCAGGGGCAGCAACTCCTTAAAAGAGGTGTGTCTTAAATTACTTTGTTTACTCCTTCTTTATTGTCATCATCAAAAATGGGGAGATTGATAGGTTTAAGTTCAAGCTTCAATGATGACAATCTTATTTGATGTTATATTTGCTGGACAAACAAAAAAAGAAAGAATGGGGATACTCAACCAGATTGCTACTAGATTCGAAATAACAAGTAAGAATGAAGACTGACTCGTTATTAATCGGATTGACTCATCCTCAATCAAGGGAACTCAGATTGCTAATCACGGGTAACTCAGATTTCCAATCATGGATTCTCAAATTACGAATATCGTCAGCAGTTACTGCGCTCGTGAATTAAGCTATGTAACGACCCGACCGGTCGTTTTATGTTATCGGACCACGTTCCCCCAAATGAAACTTCCCATAGAGGAATTTTAAGAATTATGACTTGCGGGGACTGGTGGTCCCGGATTCAGAGGTGTTTTGAGTGCAGTAGGAACAATTGGTTCTTTAAGGTTGGTCTTTAAGGCCAAGTTTGACTTCAGTTAACATTTTGGGTAAACGACCCCGGAATCGAGTTTCGTCGGTTCCAGTAGCTTCGTGTGATGATTTCGGACTGGGGCGTGTGTTCGTATTGGGTTTCTGATGACCCTGTGGGCATTTCCGTGCCCAATATTGAAATAAGAAGTTCCATAAGTCCATATTTTGGTTTGGTACAGGTTTTTGTGTTCTCGAGGTCCGAATGGAATTTCTAGATCGGGAATAGTTTTTTATGTTAATTATGACCTGCCTGCAATATTTGAGGTCATCCCGAGTATTATAGACCCGTTCGGCGCAATGGAATGAAATGTAGAATTCTTAAAGTTCTTAAGTTTGAATTCAAGGGGTTTGGAGGGTGATTTTGAGTTTTAGCGATGTTTTGAGTATTCATTATGCTCGAGCGAGTCCGTCATATGATTTGGGACTTGTCGGTATAATTTGCCACGGGCTCAGGTGGGACCAGGGGCCTCCCGTACCCCGCACGGGGCGAAAAGCCAGAAAAATCCAAGGCTGGTGCAGCTGCTTCTGGTGTGACGCACCTGCGGTCCCAGCTTCACCGGTGCGGAAGACCCATTGGCCCCTCTACTTCCGTAGGTGCAGACTTTTGCCTGCTGGTGTGGACTTCCCTCGCAGGGGCGACCCCAGCTCCGAGGCCCAACCTTCGCAGGTGCGGCCATTTCTTCGCCAGTGCGGGACCGCACCTGTAGTCCCAAAGTCGCTGGTGCGAGAATCCCTGTAGACAGACCTATTTAACGACCAAAAAACGGGTTTCTTCACATAATTTCACCCCCTAAACTCCATTTTTGAGCCCTAGATCTTGAGAAAGCAGTCCTTCAACCAATTCCTCCAAGAGGTAAGTAATTCCACTCCTTTTTTGCTAATTAAATTCATGAATTGTCAAGAAAATTCTCTACTAATTCCTAGAAATATCCAAGTTTTTTGTGGTAGTTGGGATTTTTGAAAATTTTGAGAATTATCCATTTAAATCTATGAATTCTTGTATAAAGCATATAATTTTGATCCTTAGGCTTCGGGTGAGTGACCCCTTCGAAAATTTTCGGAATCCGAGCGTGTGGGCCGGGGGTTGGATTTTCAGAATTTCTCAGGAATGTCGAAATTTGGGTAGATTAGAATACTTCCCATGTTTTGAGCATGCAGTAATGTTATTAAACTATATTTGGGGGCTGCGTACGTACCAAGTGACGAGAGTCTGTACATGGTGTCTATATTGCTATGTCGGGTAACTTTAGGACTCACGAGCATGCCACTATGTGCCTTATTTGTACCTTTTATGTGTTAAGAGTTGAAATTATTGTTGAGTTGTTATGGAAACATGAAACATTTTGATTTAGATCCCAGTTGGCTATTCGTGCTATTTATGCAGTCCTATTGAGTTCACTATTGAGTTGGTGCACACATGTACTTATATATATATACACTTGATATCGAGTCAGCACACGAGTCGTAGGGATGATGCGCGACCATGGGATAGCTTGTTATTATTTTTATCGAGTTAGCAAATGAGTCGGAGGGATGATGCGCGACCGTGGGATAGCTTATTATTATTATCGAGTCAGCACACGAGTCGCAGGGATGATGTGCGATCATGGGATAGCTTATTATATCGATTCAACACGCCAGTCGCAGGTATGATTCGCGATCGTGGGATAGCTTTATGACCCCAGTCCCTATGACCACCTTTATGACTCCGGCCGGTTGTCTTGTCCTAGTATGTGTATGATCACTTGAGTTTGAGTCACTTAATAACAATTGGAGTGTCAGGCATTGATTAAGAGAAGATTTTTGGTACCTTGTTGTCCCTTTTTAGTTATTATCTGGTTTTCCTTATTTGCTATTTATATTTGTTGCTCCCTGTTTTTCCATGCCTATTGTTTTAGCCATATTTCGTCATATGTGTTACATTGCTGGACCTTAGTAAGTATCTAGTCGACCTCTCGTCACTACTCTTTCGAGTTTGGCCGGGATACTCACTGGGTATATATTTATTATGTACTCATGCTACACTTCTTCTTTTTTATGTACTTGACTGTACAGGTCAGGAGGCTAGAACATCTGATTATCGGGCTGGCGTTAGTTAGTGACTTGGGCTGAGTCGACTTCTCGGTGAGCTGCTCTTCCTAACGATCTCTGGCAGCACCCTAGAGTTTCCTTTCTATTTCTTTCAGACCATGGGATTTTGTACATATTTGTTATCCTTGTATATTCAGATAGTTTCCCGTGATACTTGTGACACTAGTTCCTGGCACATACTTTCGTATATTTTGGGTTTTGGGCTATATTTTCATACATATGCTTATCTTTTGGCTCATGTATCAAATGTTTTTATTATCATGACACAGGCTAATATCATGTTAATAAGCGCTTAAAACTGGTAAAAGTTGGAATAATTAATGACATGGGAAGGGTAACACTTAGTATAATTTATGTTGGCTTCCCTAACCCTGTTGTTGGGCGCCATCATGACCCGTGTGGGAAATTGGGCCGTGACAACGTGGTATCAGTGACTAGGTTCACGTAAGTCTCATGAGTCTCGGGCGAACCCAGTAGAGTCTTGCGGATCGGTACTGAGACGTCTGTACTTATCTTCAGGAGGCTACAGGGTGTTAGGAAACCTCTACTTGTTCTTACTCTATCGTGCAACCTATGATTTACTAAATTCATTATTCTATTCTCTTACAGATGGTGAGGACGCGTGCATCTCATGTTCCTGACTCGGGAGAGGATGCCGCCCCCGCCGCTTGAGGCCATGGTAGAGGCAGGGGTAGGGGACCTTCCCGGGGTAGGGGACGAGGGCGTCCCAGAGCTATACCAGTCCCGCCACCAGAGGACCCTATATTAGAGGAGCAGGATGAGGTGCCCCTAGCAGATCCGTCACCCGTAGACTTTATGACGGCGCCGGGCTTTCTGGCCGCCATGAGACGTATGATGAGATTCATGGACACCATGTCCCAAGATAGTTTATTTCCATCAAACCCTGTCACTTCACAGGCGGGAGGGGGAGCCCAGACCCCAACTGCCCAGGCCGCAGGTCCGACAGCAGCATTACATCCCACCCCGGGTACACCGCTCGTGGATGATGCCCAGCCTGTAGCAGCAGCACCGGAGCCCAGACCAGTTGTGGTTGGTGACCAGCATAAGATGTTAGCCAGATGGACCCACTTACGCCCTCCAGTCTTTGAGGGTGAGCGAGGTGAGGATGCCCAGGATTTTATTGATAGGTGCAGGGATAGACTGCACAACATAGGGATCCGATCATCCCATGATGTGGATTTCACTGCATTCCAGTTAGAGGGCAGAGCTCGCAGGTGGTGGCAGTCTTATATCCTCAACAAGCCGGCCGATTCTCCTACTATCACTTCAGAGCAGTCCATGGAGATGTTCTTGGATAGATATTTTCCACCCTCTAAGAGGGAGGAGCTGAGGGGTCAGTTTGAGCGGTTGGAGCAGGGGCAGATCTCCGTGATGGATTATGAGGCCAGATGTTCAGAGTTGTCATGCCATGCTCTTATGATATTATCCACCGATGCTGAGAGAGTTCGGAGGTTTGTGGCAGGATTACATCCAGGTATTAGGTCCACCATGGCTCGAGAGGTGTAGATGGGTACTCCATACCAGCTTTTGGTCGAGATAGCTCGATGGATTGAGGGATACCGAATGAGGAGCAGGGAGCAGGGTCAATAGGATAAGATGGCAAGATTTACAGGTGATTTCAGGGATGGTTCAGTTAGGGGCAGGGGTCAGTTTGGAGGCAATCGGTCTAGCAAGCCTTCATATGCAGCACCTCCACCACCTCCTTGAGGTTTCCTTATTAGGCCCCAGTTCAGTGCCATGCCAGAGCGCTCCAATCGACCTCCAGCTATTCAGGGTTCTCCCAATGGTCATTCCAGTCATTAGAGATCTTTCGATCCTTATTTCAGTGCTATGCATGAGGGCTCTCATCGCCCTCCGGCCATTCAAGATTCTTCTTCGGGTTAACAGGATATATCATTTATGAGATGCTTCGAGTGTGGGAATTTAGGCCATATCAGAAATAATTGTCCCAACTATCGACGCAAGGCCGTGCAGCAAAGTCACCAGCCCCGGTTTCAGCACCAGCAGTTCGACCGCCTAGAGGTGGGGGTTAGGTTGGCAGGGGCCATCCTAGAGGGGGAGGCAAGTTCGGAGGGGGTCAATCCGCTCCAGCTCGTTCTGGGGGAGCTCAGCCTTCAGGTGCTCCAGCCAGGTTTTATGCCTTTCCGGCCAGATCAGATGCAGTAGCCTCAGACGCCGTGATCACATGTATTATCTTAGTATGTGGTAGAGAGGCTTCAATATTGTTTGATCCAGGATCCACTTATTCATATGTTTCAGTCTTATTTGCTCCTTTTCTGGATGTCTCTCGAGAGTCGTTGGGATCTCCTATATATGTGTCCACTCCTGTGGGGACTCTGCGGTGGTAGACCGGGTGTATCAGTCTTGTGTGATCACATTCTATGAGTTTGAGACCACAACTGACCTTTTATTGCTCGACATGGTTAATTTTGAGGTTATTCTGGGCATGGATGGCTATTTCCTTATCATGTCATTCTCGATTGCCATGCCAAGATAGTTACTTTAGCCATGCCCAAGTCTCCTAGGCTGGAGTGGAGGGGTTCTTCAGTTAGCGCATCCAGCCGGGTTATTTCATTCTTGAAGGCTCGACATATGGTCGAGAAGGGTTGTCTAGCCTATTTGGCTTATGTGTGGGACACCACCACCGAGTCATTGATTCCGTGCCAATTGTTCAAGAGTATGCTGATGTATTACCTTCGGATCTTCCGGGCATGCCTCCGGATTGTAATACTAATTTTTGCATTGACTTAGCCCCAGATACTCAGCCTATATCTATTCCTCCATATCGTATGACTCCGAAAGAGTTGAAGGAGCAGCTTGAGGAGTTGTTAGCTAAAGGGTTCATCAGACCGAGTGTGTCACCATGGGGTGCTCCAGCTCTATTTGTGAAGAAGAAGGATGGATCTATGCGGATGTGTATTGATTACCGCTAGTTGAACAAGGTTACCATTACGAACAAGTATCCCTTTCCTCGCATCGATGATTTGTTTGACCAGTTGCAGGGTGCTCGTGTGTTTTCTAAGATTGACCTGAGATCAGGGTATCATCAGTTGATGATTCGGGCTTCAGATGTTCCGAAGACTGATTTTCGTATGAGATATGGCCATTATGAGTTCATGGTGATGTCCTTTGGCTTGACTAGTGCCCCAGCAGCCTTTATGGACTTGATGAATATGGTGTTCATGCCGTATATTGATTCCTTCGTCATTGTCTTGATTGATGACATTTTGATTTACTCCTATAGCCTGGGAGAGCACGAGCAGCATTTGACAGTTGTGCTCCAGACCTTGTGAGAGCAGAAGCTATATGCCAAGTTCTCCAAGTGTGAGTTTTGGTTGGATTCCGTGGAATTTTTGGGGCATGTGGTATCCAGAGAGGCTATCAAGGTTGATCCTCAGAAGATCGAGGCAGTTCAGAGTTGGTCACGTCCTACTTCAGTTACTGAGATGAGGAGCTTTTTGGGCCTAGCAGGTTATTATCACCAATTTGTGGAAGGTTTCTCTTCTATTGCAGCTCCATTGACTATATTGACTCTAAAGAATACCCCATTTCGATGGTCTGATGAGTGTGAGGCGAGCTTTCAGAAGTTCAAGACAGCATTGACCTCAATGCCAGTTCTAGTATTGTCATCCGGTTCTGGGAGGTACACGGTGTATTGTGACGCTTCGTGCGTTGGCTTGGGGTGCGTGTTGATGCATGAGGGGAGATTTATTGCTTATGATTCACACCAGTTGAATATTCATGAGAAGAATCACCCTGTGCATTATTTGGAATTGGCGGCGATTGTTCATGCTCTTAAGATCTGGAGGCACTATTTGTATGGAATGTCCAGTGAGGTCTACACCGACCACCACAGCTTGCAGCACTTATTTAAACAGAAGGACATTAATTTGAGGCAGCGTAGGTTGCTTGAGTTGTTGAAGGATTATGATATCACCATTCTTGGGTGTATGTTCGGATTGGGTTTCTGATGACCGGGGGGCATTTCGGCGCCCAATATTGAAGTAAGAAGTTCCTTAAGTCCATATTTTGGTTTAGGACGGGTTTTTGTGTTTCTGAAGTCCGAACAGAATTCCGAGACTGAGAATAGTTTCGTTATGTTAATTATGATCTGCGTGCAAAATTTGAGGTTATTCCGAGTAGTATAGACCCGTTCGGCGCAATGGAATGAAATCTAGAATTTTTAAAGTTCTTAAGTTTGAATTCAAGGGGTTCGGAGGGTGATTTTGAGTTTTAGCGATGTTTTGAGTATTCCGTAAGCTCGAGCGAGTTTGTCATATGATTTGGGACTTGTTGGTATAATTTGTCATGGGCTCGGGTGGGCCCAGGGGCCTCCTGGAGCCTGCATGGGGCCAAAAACCAGCAAAATCCAAGGCTAGTGCAGCTGCTTCTGGTGTGACCGCACTTGCGGTCTGAGCCTCGCAGGTGCGGAAAACCCATGGACCCCTCTACTTCTGCAGGTGCGGACTTGTGCCCGCTGGTGCGGACTTTTCCTCGCAGGTGCGACCCCAGCTCCCAGGCCCAACCTCCGCAGGTGCGGCCATTTCTTCGCCGGTGCGGGATCGCACCTGTGGTCCCAAAGTCGTAGGTGCGAGAATCCCTGTAGACAGACCTATTTGATGACCAAAACACGATTTTCTTCACATAATTTCACCCCCTAACCTCCACTGTTTAGCCCTAGAGCTTGAGAAAGCAGTCCTTCAACCAATTCCCCCAAGAGGTAAGTAATTCCACTTCTTTTTTCTAATTAAATTCAGGAATTGTCAAGAAAATTCTCTACTAATTCCTAGAAAAATCCATGTTTTGGGTGGTAGTTGGGATTTTAGAAAATTTGGAGAATTATCTATTTAAGGCTATGAAATCTTGTATAAAGCATATAATTTTGATCCTTAGGCTTCGGGTGAGTGATCCCTTCGAGAATTTTCAGAATCTGAGCGTGTGGGCCCGGGGTTGGATATTTAGAATTTCTTAGGAATGTCAAAATTTGGGTAGATTAGAATACTTCCTCTGTTTTGAGCAGTCACTGATGTTATTAAACTATATTTGGCTAGTTGCGAGCCATCGAGGGTAGATTTCGGAGATTCGGACGCATCCTTGATTTGAGGGGTGGTTTCGTCGCGAGGTGAGTCTCCTTTCTAACCTTGTAAGGGGAAAATGTTCCCATAGGTTCCTTTTTTGCTATGTATACATGTTGTGGGGGCCGCATACTTATCAAGTGATGGGAGTCCGTACGTGGCGACTATATTGCTATGTCGGGTAGCTTTAGGACTCACGAGCATGCCACTATATTCCTTATGTGTACCTTTTATGCGATAAGAGTTGAAATTATTGTTGAGTTGTTATGGAATCATGAAACATATTGATTTGGATCCCAGTTGGCTATTCATGGTATTGACGCACTCCTGTTGAGTTCACTGTTGAGTTGGTGCACACATGTACTTATATATATATATATATATATATATATACACACTTGATATCGAGTCAGTACACGAGTCGCACGGATGATGCGCGACCGTGGGATAACTTATTATTATTTTTATCGAGTCAGCACACGAGTCGCAGGCATGATGCGCGACCGTGGGATAGCTTATTATTATTATCGAGTCAGCACACGAATTGCAGGGATGATGCGCGATCGTGGGATAGCTTATTATATCGAGTCAGCACGCGAGTCAAAGGTATGATTCGCGATTGTGGGATAGCTTTATGACCCCAGTCCCTATGACCACCTTTATGACTTCGGCCGGTTGTCTTGTCCTGGTATGTGTGTGATCACTTGAGTTTGAGTCACTTAATAAAAATTGGAGTGTCAGGCATTGGTTAAGAGTAGATTTTTGGTACCTTGTTGTCCCTTTTTAGTTATTATCTGGTTTTCGTTATTTGCTATATATATATTATTGCTCCCTGTTTTCCATGCCTATTGTTTTAGCCATATTTCGTCATATATATTATATTGCTGGACCTTAGTGAGTATCTAGTCGACCTCTCATCACTACTCCTTCGAGTTTGGGCGGGATACTCACTAGGTACATATTAATTATGTACTCATGTTGTACTGTTTTTTTATGTACTTGACTATACAGGTCAGGAGGCTGGCACATCTGATTATCAGGCCGGCGTTAGATACTGACTTGGGCTGAGTCGACTTCGCGGTGAGCTGCTCTTCCTGATGATCTCTGGCAGCACCCTGGAGTTCCCTTTTGTCATTTCCCGTCTATTTCTTTCAGATTATGGGATTTCTTACATATTTATTATCCTTGTATAATCAGATAGTTGCCCGTGATACTCGTGACACTAGTTCCTGGCACACACTTGCGTATATTTTGGGGTTTGGGCTGTATTTTCATACATATGCTTATCTTTTGGCTCATGTATCAAATATCTTTATTATCATGTCACAAGCTAATATCATGTTAATAAATTCTTAAAACTGGTAAAAGTTAGAATAATTAATCACATGGAAATGGTAACACTTAGTATAATTTATGTTGGCTTGCCTAACCCTATTGTTGGACGCCATCACGACCCGTGTGGGAAATTGGGTCGTGACAAGCTACTCCAAGCGTAAATGACTCCTTAGATCAAGTTATGACAAGGAAGGTCACAATCGAATATGCGCTCTTCAAAGAGCAAGATTTGAAGAGGCACCCCTTGGATCAAATCCCTTAATCATAGATCTTGTGCCTCTGATTTTGTTGAAGTCTCAACGACTCTTTTCTCTCCTGTAAGAAGGCCGATCCATCAAGAAGAAGACTACACAACTACACACATTGTGTTCTAAGACTGTCTACTTCTTAGTTCAAACACTGTAATCCTTAGTTATCAGTGTCTCAAAAGATAGGGAGATCTAGAACACAAAAGAGAGTTGTGTCAACTATTTTTAACTCAAGTGTTGATATTGTTCGTTGGTGGTGAACGCGATAAAACCATCTGTATTGTAACTTTGTTCAAAGATCTTATGGGAACCCTTGTGAACCAAGGGAAACTAGATGTATGTACCACAACGGTACCGAACCACTATAAATCGATGTGTGTTATTTACTTCTCTTTACTGCTTACTTTCATTCTGTTATGTGGTCAGTCAACTAATCCTTGTGTTAGTCGAATAAATTTTAAATAGTCAACTATTCACCCCACCTCTTGTACTTTCATCTCAGATGCTCAATCTCTTGCAATTGCACCAATCACCTTGGTCCTTTCACAAGAATCCTGCAAATTTGTCACAACAAACAAATATTTCTGGCAGGTTCCTTCAGAGTATCCTCATGTTTTTTTAACCCACCTACACAACTTGTTACACCAACATGAAGCTCTCACAAGGACATTACTACACACACAAGGATCTCAACATCTAATCACCAACATCCAACACCTTATTCTTCAACTCAAACAACAGAAAGTTATTGCTCAAATGGATACTTTCAGACACCAGCACCAATATGCTTCATGTATAAGCACTAAGCAAGACACAACTAGGGGCCCAAACCTAGTTATCCTGCAATTCCTTATCAGCTCACAGAAGTAGAAGTTTATATAATGTAGAAGCTAACTCATGAAGGATATTTCATACGGAAGTCCCTACTCTAGGTCACCAGTTAAACCTGCCCGCTCCAAAGTATTCTGGATGAAAAAAATAGGAAATATTCTCATTCTCTTATGTAGAAAACGTCATTCAGCAATAGTAGTTCTGCCCTGTCACATGGGTCATTTTGATAGTTATCTTCAACTTGGATTTCTTTGGCCATGTCAGAGCAAAGTTGAAGTAATTTCTAACACCTCGACTGTTTTTTGCCATACTCAATAGGAAGAATCCAAAATTACTCTAGATGTAGGGCTTGTTGTATATGGAAGATGACCTTCATACTCATCTGTTTAGTTGATTTAGAATCATTTGTGCATTTTTGTATAGTTGACCTAGAATCATTTCACATGGTTCTTATATACAAAATTTTCTATCACTTAAGAATAGGAAATCGGTACATCATCATAGTTCTAACTCGTCAAATTTCAGGATCACTTGGTCAAATCAGAGGACCATTTGACCCATTTGCAGGAAACATTCGATATACTAAGGAGGTAAAACATGAATCTCAACCCCGACATATGTTCCTTCAGAGTTGGATCGAGCAAATTTTTGGGCTTCATGGCATCGAACAGGGGATTGAGATGAACCCCGACAAAATCAATGCCATCGAGGAGATCACCGTGGTAAATAGTGTGAAAGAAGTAAAGCGGCTGACCGGGCGGATACGGCCTTAGGTCGATCCATCTCGAGGTCATCAGATCGGGGTCATCACTTCTTCTCCTAATTAAAGAAGAAAAACAACTTCGAGTGGACAACGGAATGCCAGCATGTCTTGGAAGAATTAAAGCGGTATCTCTCGAGCCCACATTTTCTCCATACCCCGAAGGAGGACAAAACGCTATACTTATATTTGGGTGTGTCCCAGGTAGCGGTAAGTGGTGTGTTCGTTCGAGAAGAACAAGGTACACAATTCCCTTTCTATTTCGTAAATCGGACCATAGGAGATGCTGAAACCAGGTATCCGCACTTAGAAAACCTAGCCCTTGCATTAGTAAGTGCATCTAGAAAACTGAAACGATACTTTCAATGCCACCCTATATGTGTTTTAACTACATATCCTCTTTGAAACATCTTTCATAAGCCCGAATTATTGGGCTGATTGGCCAATTGGGCCATCGAACTCGGAGGGTATGATATTAAGTATCAAAACTCAAACGGCCATCAAGTCTCAAATTTTGGCCGACTTCGCGGCTGATTTTACGCCTTCCCTCGTGCCCTAGGTAGAGAAAGAACTCTTGTTAACAAAGGGTACATCATCAGGGGTATGGACCCTATTTACTGACAAAGCCTCGAACGTGAAAGGGTCCGGGCTCGGCATAGTTCTAAAACCACCTACGGGTACCATAATTAAACAATCTATAAAAATTTCGAAGTTGACTAAAATGAGTCTGAGTATGAGGCCATGATTGCAGGTCTCGAACTGGCCAAAGGCCTAAGAACAGAGGTCATCGAAGCAAAATATGACTCTCTTCTTGTTGTAAACCAAGTAAATGGGAGCTTTGAGGTTCGAGAAGATAGGATGCAAAGATACTTAGACAAGCTTCAAGTGACATTGCATCACTTCAAAGAGTGGACCCAGGTTCACATACCCCGAGAACAAAACAGCGAGGCGGATGCACTCGCAAATCTGGGATCATCTGTCGAAGAAGATGACATACTCCTGGGGACTATTGTACAACTATCAGAATCGGTGATCGAAGAAGGCCATGCCGAAATCAACTCCACAAGTCTAACATGGGATTGGATGAACAAGTACATTGACTACCTGAAACATGGGAAACTCCCCACGGATGCAAAAGAATCGAGGGCCTTTCAAGCCAAAGGAGCTCGATTTTCACTCGAAGAGATTGGAACAATATACATTGGACGAACCATTAGCAGTATTCTCGAGACCGGGGGACACCGACTATGTGCTTCGAGAAATCCATGAAGGCACCTGTGGAAACCACTCAGGTGCCGATTCTTTAGTTCGAAAGGTAATCAGAGCAGGTTACTATTGGGATAGCATGGAAAAGGACACCAAGGAATTCGTTCAAATATGTGATAGATGCAAAAGATATGCACCAATAATTCACCAACCTAGTGAACAACTACACTCAGTCCTATCCCTGTGGCCATTCATGAAATGAGGGATGGACATCGCCGGCCCCTACCAACGACGCCAGGTAAATCCAGATTTATTTTAATTATGACTGACTGCTTCTCGAAATGGGTAGAAGCACAGGACTTCGAGAAGATAAAAGAAAAAGAAGTTATCAACTTCATATGGGATCACATCATATGCCGATTCGGGATCTCCTCCGATATTACATGTGATAATGGGAAGCAGTTAATCGGCAGCAAGGTGACGAAATTCCTCGAAGATCACAAAATCAAAAGGATCCTATCAACGCCTTACCACCCAAGTGCAAATGGTCAGGTCAAGTCCACAATCAAAACTATCATTCAAAACTTAAAGAAGAGGTTAGAGAATGCAAAGGGGAATGGATTGAAATGTTGCCCGAGGTACTATGGGCGTATCGAACAACCTCGAAGTCAAGCACAGGGGAGACCCCGTTCTCTGTGGTATATGGATCCGAGGCGCTGATACCAGTCGAGATCGGAGAGCCAAGTGACAAATTTCAGCATGCCATCGAGGACTCAAACAACGAGGCTGTGAATACCGCCCTCGAACTACTAGATGAAAAGTGTGAGGTCGCACTGGTCCGAATGGACGCTCAAAAACAAAGGATCGAAAGATACTACTATAGAAGAACAAACCTCTGATACTTTGAATTCGGAGACTTAGTTCTAAGGAAAGTCACCCTCAACACTTGAAACTCAAACGAAGGGAAACTAGGCCCTAGCTGGGAAAGACCGTACCGTATCCTCGGAGTAGTAGGCAAAGGGTCCTACAAACTTGGCACCATGGAGGGTGAGAAACTACCAAACAATTGGAACATATCGGTGCTCAAATGCTATTAATGATAAGGTATAACCTTCTCCCTTTTCATTTATATTTCATACTAACTCTTTGCAGGTGTTCGATTGAGAGGAATCGAAGCACCCTTCACCTCGAAGACCTTGGGTATTAAAGCATGCATTGTACTCTTTTTTCCTTAGATCGGGTTTTATCCCAAATGGGTTTTACCGGCTAGGTTTTTAACGAGGCAACATTTATATGCTACTTAAGGAAAACTCATCAACTACTCAAGGCTTCTTTTCAATCAACCCCAAATACTGGGAGGCATCACCCTCGGAGGTTACCTTTTCAGAGAAACCAAGTTATGCCAAAGAGGGCCTCGATAGGAGAATTTTGTATCAGGCCAAACAGTCAAATAAACCATGTTTGTGTAGAATAGTCGAGCCCCTAATGGCAAAAACATGTACGCATGTATCAAGTAATCGAAGAAGCATCATTGTTCATCAAAACACGTTGTGCCTCAAAGAAGTTTACTATTCTTGCATGAAACGACTTAAGGTCCAAATACTCCCGAACACTCAAGGACTGTCATCGACAGTAAACTTCTCGAGCCATCAAGGACTCGAGCTCATAAGACCTCAATAAGGAAACATCGAATTTGTAAAACACCAATGAGGCAACATCAAATTTATAACAACTCAACGAGATGTACTCAAACTTATAAGACCTTAAAAAGGCATAACCCCGATATTTAAGGCCAAGGCTATATATTCGAACTTGTAAGACCCATAAAAAGGCATACCCTCGATATAGAGGCCGAGGTCATCTCACCCGGGGACTAAAGGCTATGGCCTAATATAAAAACTACGGTCATATGAAAAGGCTATGGCAGAAGTAATGCGGCTCGGAGACGTCCGGCTTCCACCATAAAACCTAAAGGCCCTCAAACACTTCGAAAAATCGGTTAATCAGGCTACCCTCGGCATAAGAAAAGGAGCATCAATAGTATTAGCCCCGAATAACGAATAGGATTCAAAAAAATCAGCCTTCAGTATAAAGGCTTCAAAAAATCAGCCTTCGAGAAAACCACATGAGTCTGACGAACACAAAACATGCCAAGGCATAACAAAACTTTAAAAGTCTTTAGCCATAATGGGGGAAAATTATAGCCATATTATAGATCGAATTGACCCAATCTATAAAAAGCCTAAGGGTCGATATGTAATAGCCTAAGGGCCAACCTAACGAGCCTAAGGGCCAATCTAAAGAGCCTAAGGGCCAATCTATAAAGCCTAAGGGCCCACCTAAATAGCCTAAGGACCAAAATGAAAAAAGCCTAAGGGCCAAAATGAAAAAAACCTGAGGGCCAATGTTTTAAAAAGTAAGTGTCGATACATAAACAACCTAAAGGTTGAAGTACCCTATGCTCGAGACCTAAAGGCTGAAGCACCCTGTGCTCGAGACCTAAAGGTCGAAGCACACTGTGCTCGAGACACCACCTAAGTTCGGACTTGAAAGTGTCGAGCTAAATCTTAACCCGAAGATTGGACCCTAAAAGGTCAACTATTATCAATTGATCATTAAGCACAAAAAAACTAAGGGTTTTATATTCTAAGTCCAACACGTCGGAAGGATCATCGGCAAGCATCAAAGGATTACTTTCATATCCAAATCATGTTCACAAAAGAATATTTACAAAGCTCCTACACGGAGCCCTTGCCAAAAAAATGGAAAACAAAAGAAGCCTAATCTACCACCGAGGTCACTTGATCGGACAAAGTTCCCTCAGGAGTTGTTCCCTCGAAGGCTTGGCCCTTGGCCCCATGTTCATCGACGGCCTCTTCCCCCTCGGGGACTTCCTCTTCATATTCGTCATTTTTCGAGACACTAGCTAAATCCTTGTCAGAAGTGAGCAAGGTTGCCAACTCTTCTTATAAGTCTTTAACTTTCTCGATGTTGGCACAAAGATCGAAACCCTTCGCATGCACCTCCACGAGAGCCTACCTTTGAGACTCCAATCGATCATGTTTATGGGCATGAGATAGCTTAAGCCCGACCACTGCAGACACCTTCCTAGCCCAAGAATTTGCAGCTGCAGCATCATCCCGATACAAGGCTATGAGTTCGCCAATCTCAGACTTAATCTTAGATAACTCAGCAGCTGACTCAACATGAATATCCATGTAATTGCGGCTCTCTCCCTTCGCACCCTGAAGTTGATACTCAGTCGAGGTCAGTTTTTCTAGGAGAGTATCTTTCTCGGAGGGTACCTTGTCCATGCAGTTCTTCAGCCCAAGAACCTTAGCATTTTTGACCTCAAGCTCCTCTCGGAGTTTCCCCACTAGGTCATTCTTATGCTTAAGCTGCAAGAATTAAGTTAAGGAATTAAGCACTAAAGTTGAATAGGCATAAAAGTAGGCCCACGAAGGCTGTATTACCTGCTCATCAAAATTGGCCCGTTCTCGAGACATCTTCTCCAAATGTGCTCGAAGGTCATTCAGTTCCCCCTCCTTTTGTGGCGTAAAAGGATTTGAGCTCATCTAACTCCGATGTGAGCCTCCTATACTCTTCTTTGGAGTGGGTCAGCCCCATTTGTGACTTGCAAAAATCCTGGTTGTGGAGCATCAAGGCCTAAAAACATTAAGGACAAAAGTAAAAAAAAACAAGAATCAAAACTCAAAATAAAGTTGTTAATTGAAGAGGTTACCTATTTTTGAATCTTCTCGACTTCTTCAAAAATGAACGAGGCATTGAGGTCAGGGATTTCTTCAACCCCGGAAAAGTATCCTTCAAACATATCATTCTCACTGAGGGACGCCCCCACATCGGGAGTCTCCATATTTTGGGCATCCCGTATTTTCCCTGGAGAGAATGAAGGGCCTAGAAGAGAATCATCTAAAGAAATGACCCAAACCCGTCAATCATGGACTTTTCTCGCCATCGGGGAGCTTCAGAGCTGGGTTCCCCAAATTCATCAACCAAACGCCCTTCAACTTGAGGTATATTCTGGTTGTTGGTCTATTTAAGGATTTCGTTTGACCCACCCTCGAGAATCTCTTCAGCTCGAGGTGGGGCCACATCGGCAACATCTGGTTCAACAGCCTTTGGCTCGATAATCGTTAGCTCAGCAGGCTTCGAAGCGACAGTGCTTCCGCTTCCCCTAAGTAGTAGCGGGCAGTCATCATTCTCTCCGTCCTCAGCACGAAGACTCTCAGCCACATCCTGATTTAATGTCGCAAAATTGGCTTTAGGCTTTTGAACTTTTGCCTTTTTAGGCTTGGAGGACTCAGCTGGTGACTTTTTCTTTCTTTTCTTCTCCTTAGCAGGCTTTGGAGTGTCTACTTCCCCAGGTGGGGATACCTCATCATAACGGCCTCTCCAAGTCCTACATAAGTACAAAGGTTGGGAATACTATCGAGAGATATTTTTTCTAAAGAATTCAAATCGTTTCTTATCATTTCAATCTAAGAAACGCGGGGACTATATGTATATGGTCAATATTGCAGAGTCTGATATCGAGGCCTCTATGGAATGCGAAGCTCGATCTCTTGAGAGGCTCGAAGTAGAGTCTGAAGCTCGACCTCAAAGTGCATATCCTGAGGAAGTATGTCGAAGGCCCATCACGGTCTACCTCGGAGCAGTGTATAATCGATGACCGTCATGGAAAGGCAGGAATTTCCCAAGAACACGTGGTTAGAGCTGATAAGGTCTGCAAAGATAGTACAAGTTCGTACAAGGTCGTTATACAGCTGTACCAATAGCATTTCTCTGTCATAGTTAGATATGTACAATGTTGGGATTCACCCCTCCTATATAAAGGGGACCCCAATCATTCTTGTAAAAAAATAACATTTGGAATGCAATGGAACATTCTCTGCTTTTTTCGTGCTTAACACTTTGTCTCACCTTTATTGATCCTTATTTAGTGATCTTCTTTTATTATTCTTCATTTATTGCTATTATCCGACCCCGAGTCCCCCGATTCCTGTAAGCTCGAGGCCCTAGTCTTGTGACAACTTTGGTTTGCTTAACTAATTTTCCCTACTTACATTCATTACTTCTTGATTATTTACTAGTAGTGGAATAAATCACATATTTTTAGAACCACAAATCAAATATAATTGTTAATACAATTTTCAAGGTAAACAAAATCTTTTTTTCTTATTGTATTCCTTTTTTTTCCAATAAAAATGATAAAACTATATTTAAGTGTGATTGGGGGCCTTTTTGTATTTTCAAACTTCTCGGGTAAACTTAAGACTAAGAAACTAAATAAAAATTAATTATAAACCAACTTCTCTAAATAACTTCTCATCTTTAAAATCCAAGTCGATGATCTATTTATCTTAGTTGTCCACTCATTAATTGTACATCTGAGATTTTCAATTATGATTATCGATGGTTTAACCCTGAAAGTTTGATCATAGTGAAAATTTTGAATCCTTTATTACGGGGTTTATTGCACTACTAGAAAATGCTCGGTTTCTGCCTTAATATTTCTGACTAGAAATGAAAGTCAGAAATGTACGACCGTTTTTGTCGAAAAATTTAGAAAACTATTAATTGTAATTTTGTTTAAAAAATCTTTGACCGTATTTCCGAAAATATTAAAGATAAAATTTTGCGCAAAATCCCGAATATTAAAATTTCGATGTATTACGTCAGAAATTCAAAGTAAAAATATACAGTTCACTAGCTGTAGCGAGCAAGATGGTTGTAATTTTACAAAAATTTATTTATTTTATTTTTAGACTGAATTAGTTTAAATCCTTTTAAAATTTATTTTCAGGTCATACAATCGAATTGGTTGGAAACACTTTTTAAAACACCCCGACAACCTCTATTTTATTCTCTTCCTCTATCTTTCTTTTTTCCCACCTCCGGCCTCCTTCCCATCTCCACAATGGACTGATAACTAGTATATCATCTGGAAACACTCCCACCCCTCCTCTCCATGGTGTTTCTCTCTCCCATCCTCTCATCTTCTTCTCTTAGTGGCAGCAGTGGCCACAAGAAAAACCTAACCAACATTTTTTTGCTGCGGTGATTGGTCTACTGGTTGTAGGGCCGGAGCTTAGGATCTCCCTTGCTCTTTATTACAGTAAATTTTTTGCTGTAGCAATGTTAGTTTAATTTTTTTTTAAATATACTTTTGTATGATTTGGATGATAGAAAAAAATTATTCCATTTTTTGTAAATGAGGTTATAAATTGTTAAATTAGATCTGTAATGACCCGACTGGTCGTTTTGAGCATTTGCATTGAGTTTGGTGGTTTAAGATCATGAGTAGCTTCATATGGTGTATTATGATTTGTGTGTATTGTTGATTTTGGTTTTCGAGTGGTTCAGGATTGATTTGGAAGAATGATTCTCAATTAAGAAGTTTTTAGTTTGAAGAGTTGACCAAGTTTGACTTTTTTGTATTTGACCTCGGATCAGAGTTTTGATGGTTCCGTTAAGTTCAGATGGTGATTATTTAGACTTGGGCGTATGCGCGGATTTGCAATTATATGTCTCTAGAAGGTTTTGGTCCTAAGTGGCGAAAGTTAGCATTTTGAAGTTTTGGGAAGTTCATAGGTTTGACCGGGAATTGACTTCGATGTTAGCTGATTTGGATTATTATTCCTGGATGTGGAATAGGTTTGTTATATCATTTGGAATTTGTGTTCAAAATTTGAGGTGATTCCGAGTTGTTTAAACGTGTTCGACTTAAGTTTGGAATTTTGAAATTTAAAATAGTTCATTAAGCTCGAATTGAGGTGTGATTTGTGATTTTGATGTTATTTTGTGGGATTTGAGGCCTCGAGTAGGCCTGTATTATGTTTTGGGACATTTTGGCATGATTGGATGGGGTCTAGGGGGGCTGGTGTGAGTTTCGGACGGGTTTCAGACCATTTTGGGTCCTGTTGGTTAAGCGTTTTGGTAGGAGTCTGGTTTGGTCACACCTGTGGAACTTTGGGCGCAGGTGCATTGTCCGCAAATGCGGACGAGATGGTGAAGAAGTGAGCTGGTTGGGGTTGGGTGTTGCAAATCTACGATGTACTTTTCGTAGATGCGGCTTAACATATTTGGATGGTTGGGCTGTGAGTGCGACTCGCAGATGCTAGCTATTTGTCGCATATACGACGCCCCAGATGTAGCTATTTTTCTCGGACATGGGGAGAAGCATGGTCAGACCTTATGATTCAAGGGTTAAGTTATTTATATCATATTTTGAGTTTGGAGCTTAGTTTTGGATGATTTTTGGGATATTTTATCCACATGGATTGGGATAAGTATCTTTTTACTCATATTTTATTAGTATATATGATTCCATCGTTGATCTTGGTATTTTATTGTTGAATATAAAAGAGATATTGGGAGTTTTTGTCAAAACATTTTAAAAGTGAATAATTGGGATTTGAACATCGATTCAGAGTCGAATTTTGATGAAACTAGTATGTTGAACTTGTATATGAATGGATTATCAGAAATTTTTGAGTTTTGTCGGGTTTCGAGGTACGGGCCGGGTTAAATTTTTGGTTGACTGAGTATTTTATTAAAGATTCGACCTTTATCGTTTGTGTTTGATTCCTATGGTATTACATGATATTTTTGAAGCTCGATTCGTGCAGGATGGCGCTTTTGGAGTATCGATTTTGCTTGTTTGAGTTAAGTATATTACCTAAACTTGGTTAAGGCACTAGTTGCCTGAGTTATTTGTGACAACTGCGTACTATGGGTGGCACACTTGTTGTGGGATATTTGAACCATGTTTGAGGTCATATAGTGGTTAATCTTCTGATTGAACTTGATAATTGCCACTTTCAAGATGTATTTTCCCGATTGAACTGTGATAGCACACTTTGCACATGCATACACCTTATTATGTCACTTACACTTGACGAAGAATATGAAACTTGATATTCATTGATCACGGACATGTATTCTTTTATATCTCCTTTCTATGTGATATAGATCGTACTAGTAGCATGTGACCACGATAGGCAGATTCTGATATTGAGCCTGTATCACGCCGGGCAGATTTTGATATTGAGCTTGTGACCACGCCGGGCGTATTGTGATATTGAGTTTGTGATCACGCCGGCCGAATTATGATATTGAGTCTGTGACCACGTCGGGTGGATTGATATTATTGGCACGTGAATTATCTATGCAGTATGTGAGTTGTCTGAGCGGATCCGAGATATTGATATTATTGGCACGTAAGTTGTCCGTGCAACACGTGATTTGTCAGTGCGCGTGATATTATTAACACATGAGTTGTTTGTGTCGCGTGTGGATATGGATTCATCCCTCTAGGATCACCCTCCCATTTTCCTTCTTGATGGTCTACACGGGGTTTTGAGAAACCGACAGATTTCTGGTTGATGTGGACTTTGGAAAAGATGATCAGTGGTTAGGTTTGGTTATTGAAATTCAGATGTGGGACTTAGATTTGTATCGTGATTCCTATTTGGATCGGGTTGCGCGCCACAATGGATTGATATTTGGTTATTGCATTCCATTTTTACTTGAAATTTCCATGGTCACCTACCTAATTTATTTTGCATATCTTCTCTATATTCTAGATTGTTTATTGATCAGAGTATGTAAATTTATTGTGTGTACCAAAGTGGTTTTATCTGTGATTTTGTGGCTTGATCATATTATAGTACCGTACTTGTTAAAGTTATGAATTCTACAAGTGATTAGAAAGTATCATTTATAATTCTTTCCATTATTACCATCGCCGAGGTTAGTTATGATACTTACAGAGTACATGGAGTCGGTTGTACTCATACTATACTTCTGCACCTTGTGTTCTGATCTTGGAGTTGATGTTACTTTGGACGACGGGAGCTCGCTTCGAAGATGTACCTGCTTTTCAGATATAGCTACCATTTGTCCTGGGTAGTTTTAGATTTGTTATATGTTTATGTGTATTCCGAATATATGTTGTACTTATTTTTATATCAGCTTTGTAAATCTATGTCTTAGTAGCTCATGACTTGTACTGCCAATCCTTGGGTTATTGTATGAAAATTTAAGTTATTCCATTTATTTATTTCTAACAATTTTGTTAAAGTTGTGTTGACTATTGTTTGGCTTACCCAGTGGGCTGGGTTAGGTTCCATAAGGACTAAGTGGATTTTAGTTCGTGACAAGTTGGTATCAGAGATCTAGGTTCATAGCTTCTACGAGTCATGAGAAAATGTCTATCAGAGTCTTGTGAATTAGTTGATGACCTCCATACTTATCTTCTAGAGGCCACAGGGCATGTTTGAAAATTTACCATCTTTTGTTTTCTTATCATGGGATATTGATTTAGCTTGAAGCATATCTCTTTGAACCCCTTCCATCCACTCATATGTGGTATTGATCACTCAGTATCAGTTGTGCATCGACGTCTTTTGAAATAATAGATAAGGTGTGAGATGTGTTCTCAGTGTTGTTGAGATAGGCCAGTTTGTAGTACTTGAGGCCATGTTATGGTTGTAGCTTGGGCTTAATGGTTTCAGTTGTGTGAGTATGTGATTTTGGACTTACATATCTGGTAGTGTCCCTAGGAGTGGGACTAGCGGCTTAGTTAGTGGTTGGATAGCTATATGATGAGTATTATGTCAGTGCGAAATGTGCTTGGATGGTTTGGATGTGACAAGAAGAATTTTCTTTGGATGCGAAAGGACTATGGATGCTTGAGTTCTATTTTGATGTGTTATACATTCTTGAGTTATAAGTGTGTTAGGAATCTTTCATTTGTAGCACATTTGTAGGACGAAGTATATTCTTATGTCTTGTTAACGAGTTTAGTCCCGGGGAGATTAAGTGATGTCATAGTGGTGGTGACCATGATGGGGTCTTATAAGATTTAGCAGTTGGAAGCTAAGCATGTGGGTTATCTCCTGCGGGGTAGTTGATGGATGTGTAATCCTTATGTTGTTTATGTGAAGTGTTTCCTTTCTACTAGTAGGGTGGGTATGTGATGCAATTTGAGTTTAGATCGCTTCAACGAAGGTTGCACGACTATCACGAGGATGGATATGCACTTAACAGAAGATTTAAGGTATTCTATGCCTGGTGCTACCCAACTTTTGTGGAGTAAGGGTATCTTTGGTTATCAAATGTTATTTCTATGTATTTGGGCCATGTGGGGGAGTCTGCTGTCAATGATCAGATGGCATGGTAATGTGTTATATTAGTTTTGTACTGAGGCATACTTGAGGATCAATTATGACTTGGAGAAGGCTGACTTGGGGGATGGTGAAAGGAAGTAAATTGTCGGATTCATGATGTATTATAGTTCATGGGTATATGGACATCTTGGAATGCTTTGAGTTCGTTATTCCTCATGGATGTAGTGTGCGAGGAGAAAGGATTCACTTGGTTGTTGATGTGTGGATTAATTCTTTAGGTGATTGTGTACTAATAGAACACAAATCTTTCGGCTCATTTCGGCCGTGCACTTAGAGTAGAGTGGATGACTCTCAAGAAAGTTCAAATGAGTTCAAGATTTGTATGTGTTATTTGAGGATTTCCCGAATTTGTATATAGATAATATCTGAGATTTGGATTGGATGGGTTGGGACTTGCGTTATTTCAGTGATCCTACATTTCATTATCAAATAGGTTAAGGAAATAACTTTAGATTCACTAAAGGTCTCTTCAGAGTGGGTATTTTGGTTGCGTTATTATTGGGTGCTTCAGATGGAATACATTGGCTTATTTTCTTTAGCATGACGTGGTTTCATGATAGGATCTCTTATAGTAAGCTTTGGTTAATGATCGCATCGTACTGTGAAGGAGAAGCAGTAGCTTGAACACAAGTCGGGAGGAACTCGAAGAAATAAGAGAATTTGATAGTGGGTTAGATCAGCATAGTAATAGATGTGGTCAGTTCCTTTGGTGCGATAAGACTCTACAGGTGTTTGGTGGTGATACTCTTGGGTTTGGCAGCTTGCATGACTTGGTTGAGTTGGAGGAATTCAGTTCTGATGGCTCGGTTATGTGTAAATGGGTTTCAAAGTATTCTCAATGGTTTCAACCACGGCTTGGGAAGGAGGCTACATTGACCAAACTAGCAGCTGCCGAGACTCAGCTTCGGAATGCCAAAGAGAACAGTTTGGCCCAGACCGAAAAGATTTCTGAGCTCGAGGGTAAACTTGCCAAGGTCTAAGTCGAAGTTTCTGAAACCAAGGGCGATGTCAAAAAGACTCAGATTACGGCTGATAAAATTGTACCGTATATTTTAGGGACACCCAAGCTTTTCAAACGGAACTGAGAGAAGCTACTGATCGGGAAAAGAAAAGTAACGACTATGCCAGTTGCCGATCTCGGAGGGAGACTCTCGAGGAGGTTCACGCTAGGGGCTTCGATCTCACTAAGGACATAGCACAAGCAAAGGCGGATGAAGTCGATGCCTGATTTCTTATCTCCTCCGATGATGATGATGATGTCGAAGGCGGTCAAGGCAAGTCCAGATATAAAGAGGGGTCTGCAAATGAGACCACTCCCGATGGAGAGGCTGCCCCCGAGGGAGAAGCGATTCCAGGAGGAGATGTTGCCCCTAGAGGGGGGATGCTCCCTTGGTTTAGATAGGAATCTTCTTTCTTTTTTTGTATTTTCTCTTCTGTTGAACTGTTGTGCATATCATCTTTTTAATATACAATAAAAGAAGAAATTTCCCTGAATGTTTCCTTAGTATTTTTCCCTTTACAATTTCTTGCAGTAATTTCATTCTTCGAACGATGTATTCGAGATTCTATCTTGGATGGTTCCTTTGAAGTTGTCGAGGTTGGGTTTGAATAAGATTTGAACCTTCGGTATCTATACCATTAGTGTCGAATGATGACAGGTCTTCGAGCCACAGTAAAGAATGTTTGTTTGGGCTCGGGTTGATCGAACCCTTGGGTTCGGATGGGGTGAAATCTCGAAATCTTAGTGTGTCGGCCCTTAGGCTCTTTTATATCAGCCCTCAGGCTTTCTAAGTCGGGCCAGTTTGGCCTCTAAAAGAGGCTATCACTTTTCCTTTTTCGGCTAAAATACTTAGTGGAAATTTATCATGCCTTAGCATATGTTTTTATACCCATTGGGTTCTTCGAGGGTTCGATGATCGTAACCCAGATTTTTCTTAGCTCATTTGTGTTGAGATGATTTAACATCTCGAGGCTGATGTTATCGAATCCTTTAAATTATTTGGGGGTTTACTTTATCGAAGCCCTTTTTTACTTGCTTTGCCGAGGGTATCCTTTTTCAAACGGTTTTTCAATGTATTTAAAGGCCTTTAGTTTATGGCAAAAATCGGACATCTCCGAGCCGCATTATTACTGCTGTAGCCTTTTCATATAACCGTAGTCTTTAATATGTCCGTAACCTTCGGGCATGTCTCTTGAACTTGTTTCCTGATAGCATTTCGAACTTTCGAAATGTTAGTCCCCGAGTGTGACCGCCTTGGCCTTTATGTGGAGGGATGCCTCGAATGCATTGACAGTTGATGACAGTCCCCGAGTAGAGCTCATTCTTGGCTCTTGAGCCTTTTCTCATATAGAATTACAAGTATAAATCTCGTATAGTAGCGAATTTCTTCAAGACACAAAGTCTTTAATATAGAAAGGATGCTTTATTAAATAACTCATACATACATACTGTCGTCTGGGCTCGGTTATTCTATATGGACATGGTTTCATCGATCGTTTGGCCCGTTACAAAGTTCTCCTATTATCGATTCCAAGATCCTCTTTATTTTATGGTCTTCGAGGAACTTTGTTATCTTGCTACCGATGAATTACTTCCCGTTGTCGCATATGATTTCAGTGCGTATCCCGAACCGGCACACGATGTGATCCCATATGAAGTCGATGACCTCCTTTTCTCTTACTTTCTCAAAGTCCTGTGCTTCCACCCATTTGGAAAAGTAGTCAGTCATAAACAAGATGAAGTTAGCTTTACCTGGTGTCGTTGGTAGGGGGCCTATGATGTCCACACCCCATTTCATGAATGGCCATGGGGATAGGACTGAATGGAGTTGTTCACCGGGCTGATGGATCATCGGTGCAAATCTTTGGCATTTGTCACATTTTTGAACAAACTCCTTAGTGTCTTTCTCCTTGTTGTCCCAATAATATCCAGCCCTAATAATTTTGTGAATGAAAGAGTCAACGCCAGAGTGGTTCCCACAAGTGCCTTCATGGATTTCTCGCAAAACATAGTCGGGTCCCCTGGTCCTAATCATACGGCCAATGATCCATCGAAGGTCCTCATGTAAAACGTTTCGTTTTCTTCTAGTTCAAATCGGGCGACTTTAGCTCGTAAGGCTCTCCACTCTTTAGGGTCCGAAGGGAGCTTTTCGTGCTTCAAATACTCGACATATTTATTCCTCCAATCCCAAGTCAAACTTGTAGAATTTATCTCAACATGATCTTCCTCGACCACAGACTTCGATAATTGAACAACAGTCTCAGGAAAACATCATCTTCTTCGACTGATGAACCCAAATTTGCAAGTGCATCGGCCTCACTATTTTGTTCCCGAGGTATACGGTCCAACGTCCACTTCTTGAAGCCTTACAATGTCACCTGTAACTTGTCTAAATATCTCTTCATCCTATCATTCGCACCTCGAAGCTTTTTTCACTTCGTTCATCAGAAACACAGAGTCGTATTTGGCCTCGATGACCTCTGCTCCCAGGCTTTTGGCTAATTCGAGACCTGTAATCATGACCCCGTACTCAGCCTCATTATTAGTTAATCTAGAAGTTTTGATAGATTGTCTACTAGTGCTACCCGTAGGTGGTCTCAAAACAATGCCGAGCCAGGGCCCTTTCACATTCGACGAACCGTCTATGAAGATGGTCCACAGGCCTGATAATGTACCTAACTTTAGTAGAAGTTCCTTTTCTACTTCGGGTACAAGGGTGGGACTAAAATCCGCCACGAAGTCTGCTAGAATTTGAGACTTGAAAACCGTTAGGGTTTGGCATTCAATATCGTACCCACCGAGCTCGATGGCCCATTTGGAGAATCGGCCCGATAACTCAGGCTTGTGCAGAACATTTCGAAGCGGGTAAGTAGTTAACACACATATAGGGTGACATTGGAAATATGGCTTGAATTTTCTATATGTACTTATTCATGCAAGTGCTAACTTCTCTAAATGTGGATATATGGTTTCAACATCGCCTAAGGTTGGACTTACATAATAAACAGGGAATTGTGTACCTTGCTCTTCTCGAACTAGCAAGCCACTTAGCGCTACCTCAGACACGACCAAGTATAAGTATAGTTTCTCGTCCTCCTTCAGAATGTGATGAAGAGGTGGGTTCGATAGGTACCACTTTAATTCCTCCAACGCTTGCTGACATTCCGGAGTCCATGCGAAATCTTTTTTCTTTTTGGGAAAAGAGAAGAATTTGTGACTCCGATCCAATGAGCTCGAGATAAATCTACCCAAAGAATCTATCCATCCGGTTAGGCGTTGTACATCCGTCACATTTTCCACGATGGTGATTTCTTCGATGGCTTTAATTTTGTCAGGGTTGATCTCGATCCCCATATTTTATACCATGAAACCAAGGAACATGCCTGAGCCGACTCCGAAAGCACATTTCTCGGTGTTGAGTTTCAGGTTGTATTTCCTCAGAACCTCGAACTTGCCTGCAAATGAGCCAAATGTCCTGTGTGCGTAGGGACTTAACTAGCATGTCGTCAATGTAAGCTTCCACTGATTTACCTATGTATTGCTCGAACATTTTATTAACTAGGCGTTGGTATGTAGTGCCCGCATCTTTTAGCCTAAAGGGTAACAATATGTTCCATACTTAGTGATAAATAAAGTCTTTTCCTGATCCTCCGGGTTCAATTGAATTTGGTTATACCCGGAGTAGGCATCGATAAAAGTAAGGATCTCGTGGCCGGCCGTGGCGTCGATCATACAATCGATGTTAGGTAGTAGAAAGGAGTCTTTGGGGCATGCCTTGTTCAAATCTTTGTAATCTACGCACATTCTAAGCTTGTTTTCCTTTTTTAGGGACTATGACCACATTGGCTAACCACTCCAGATATTTCACTTCCCTAATGGACCCTATTTTGAGAAGTTTAGTTACCTTTTCCTTTATGAACAGGTGTTTTACCTCGGACTGCATCCTTCTCTTTTGCTTCACCGGTTTAAACCTGGGGTCGAGACTTAGCCAATGTGTTTTTATCTCCAGTGGGATCCCTTTCATGTCTAAATGGGATGACGCAAAACAATATATGATAATTATAAGGAATTGAATGAGTTTTTTCCTAAGTTCGGGGGTTAATCCCGTTCCCAAGTATACCTTCCGTTCTGGTAGATGTTCGATCAATATCTCCTTCTCCAGTTCCTCGACCATGGACGTTGTTGCATCTGATCCCTCGGGAGCGACAAAAGCTGAAGGGGTAAGGAAATGTTCTTCTTCGTCCTCGAGCACCTGTTCCTCAAATTCAGTCGAGGTTGTGGACTGTGATTTTTGTTAAGCCATCTGCTTGTCTTTGATGTTCGATTTCTCCAAGGTCGAAGGTGTTGGCACTAGTGTCAAATCATGAACTTCAAACATCTCCTTTGTTGTGTGTTGCTCCCCGTAAACTATTTTCACACCATCTTTTGTCAGAAACTACATCATCTGGTGAAGGGTCGATGGTACCGCCTTCATGTTATGGATCCATGGCTTTCCAAGAAACGCATCGTACCTCATGTCACCTTCGTTGACATGAAATTTTGTATGCTGGATTGCCCCGGCTATATTCACGGGTAGAATGATCTCTCCCTTCGTTCTTTCACTAGCCATGTTGAAGTTGTTTATGACTCGAGATGCTGGTACGATTTGATCTAGCAGCCCGAGCTGCTCTGCGACCATCGATCTGATTATGTTGGTTGAGCTACCTGGATCCACAAGAACACGTTTAACTTGAATTTTATTTAGTAAAATAGAAAGTACCAGGGCATCGTTGTGCCGCTGAGAGAGGCCTTCTGTTTCTCGTCGTTGAATGTAACTGTGCCTTCAGGCATGTAATCTTGGGTCCGTTTCTCTCTTGTGCGTCTGAAAATAGGTCCCTGTGGGATATCCACCCCACCAATGATCATGTGGATGATATGCTGGGGTTCCTCTTGCTCATTCTTTCTATTGGGGTCTATTTCTCTGAAGTGATTTTTTGCCCTGTCACTGAGGAATTCTCGAAGGTGACCTTTGTTGAACAACCGAGCTACCTCTTCTCTGAACTATCTGCTTTCCTCGGTCATGTGGCCATATGTACCATGATATTTACACATCAAGTTAGGATTCCTTTGAGAAGGGTCATTTTGTATAGGTCTGGGCCACCTGGTGTCTTTGATCCTTCCAATGGCCGAAATGATACTCGAGGCATCGACAATGAAGTTGTACTCCGATAACCGTGGTGCTTTTGCGAGATCGGAGTACTTGTCAAATCCATTTTTACTCATGATTCCCCGATAGTTCTGCACTCGATCATTTCTCCGGTAATTGCGGGGGGATTGCGTCCCAAATTGTTATTTCTTCGATCTGCGAAATATGGCTGGTACCGCTCTCTGTATGATCTTAATTCTCTGTCAATATCCCAAAAGGCCTTTACCTCTAATATATTCGGGTGAACAGACCCCGAGGGGGCTCCCAACTGGTCGTCCTCGACCCTGATATTTGATTGGTAGTGATTATGCACGTCCGCCCATGTAACATCAGGGTATTCAACTAGGTTTTGCTTCAACTGTCGTGATGCTACCGAGCTTTGTTCGTTCAACCCTTGTGTGAAAGCTTGAATGGCCCAATCATCGGAGACCGGAGGTAACTCCATTCGTTCCATTTTAAATCGGGACACGAACTCCCTCAACATTTGGTTGTCTCTTAGTTTAACCTTGAAGACGTCTGATTTCCTTGTTGCAACCTTTATAGCACCAGCATGTGCCTTTACAAATGAATCCGCCAACATGGAGAATGAATCGGTAGAATTTGGGGGAAGGTTGTCATACCAAATTATTGATCCGTTAGATTAAGTCTCCCCAAATTTTTCAACAAAACGGACTCGATCCCATCTTCCTCTAAGTCATTTCCCTTTAAACTGCATGTGTATGTAGTGATGTGTTCGTTAGGATCGATGTTCCCATTGTATTTAGGTATGTACTCGCATGCAGAACTTCTTTCGAATAGGCTTCAGGGTCGCGCTCAGGGCAAAAGGCTTATGTATGAACCTTTTTGGAATCCAAACCCTTCAAAATTGGAGGTACCCCCGGTATCTAATAGACTCGAGAGTTGTACGTTTCCACCTTTTTGTCATTATCTTCGATCCTATTTTCTCCTAATTCGGTCCTTTTGGTGAGCTCTTCCAGAATTTTCATTATTGTAGGGTCAGCCCCTGATCCATTATCATTCGACCTCTATAGCACTAGCCTAGTTCGACGAGTGGTTTCTGGCTCAACCACGCTCGGAGATTTTTGTTAACTTTGTAGTTGAGCGATAGCAATCTTTTGAGCTTGTAGCATTTCGAAAATTACTTGGTGTCTAACTCCCCCATCTCCTAAACCCCGCGTTCCTCGACACTCAGGGTGGGTCTCCCTGCGTACACTTCCTCCGATGTCTGCACTTAAGTCCGCATTTAGAACAACCGACGAACCAACATCGGTTGGCTCTGCAATTGGCACTACCCCAAGGTTGAGTGGTGGTACACCGGCCCCTGAAGCAACTACATTATCATTTTCACCGTGAAATCCGAGGCCATCACTGCCGTGTACGTGTGATTTTGCAAATTTGACATGTTTCAACCTGAAAACAAAGAATCTTTGACAGGAACAGGTGTAAAAATAACGTATGTTATTAAAATCAGCACTGGAATAATAACTACTATCTTGAGCTACACGATGAGGGCCAAACTGTTTACCCTAAAATTTGAGTAACAGTTAAACTTATGTTGCATTCTAAAAGATATGTGATTTAACCCAATACTGATATATAATCGAGAAGATCAGTATGTGAGTTAAGTGAGCAAGATAGATCAAACCAGTGAATGAGCATGACTCGGCCTCGAGCCAAGATAACCTCGAGATGGATAACCTCAAGAAGGATCCGAATGAACAGTAGGATAAAGTAAGGAGAATATTATAAAACTAAAGAACAATTCTGATGAGAGATGAGCACAAAAAGTAAGAGTGTATATTCTTTGCCAAATGATTGATGATGTTCGCAAATGAATGGACTCCTCTTTATATACTAGTGGAGTCCCAAATAAGGTACATTCCTATTTCTGGAAAGGAATCTAATTTGTACAGTTGTCTAACCGCCTTATACGAATTCGTACAAATCTGTTCCGGGATTTACGCCTTTAACTTTGTGCCATTGGAAGAATCTCGCCCATTCTGTTATAAACCCATAACGGCATGATCTCGAGGTAGGCCATACTCGACCCTAGTAATGTGCGCTTCATTCCTCGAGCCTTGCACTCCATCATCGGGTTCGAGCTCGATCTATTGATCTCGCTTGGCCCAGTTCAAACTTGGGCTCAGAGTGGCTCCTCGACCCCATGAAATCGGGCTTATCTGATTTCGACCCAATACACTGGGTTTACAAAAGCTGATGAGGATCAAAATTGTTGTAGTTTACTATTGATTTTTGCTTATTCTGCTTCGCGGAGTTCCAACAATCTTTTTATAGCCTTTATTTGGCATTTCTGAGTTAATTCCTGCACAACTAGTTACTTATCTTAACTTATACATTCAGACTTGGATTGTGATAAAATGATGGTTACATCTTTTAATTTGTTAGCTTATGATTGGTTGCTTTGTTATTATTTTCCTTTGATGAGATGATTCAACTGTGGATGAGTTAGCGATCTATTGTTTGTCTCCAGGTTAGTGTTACTATATGAAAAATTACGCCATAGATCTAATTTTTATTCACCGTAACTTGCATAGATCTGTGATTCATGGTTTCTTAAAGTTCATTCTGATTATATGAGAATAATCATGCTCTTTCATTGATTCTTAAACAGTAGTTAACATGTGAAGAATCACCTACTTGTTTCTGATGATTGATGTTCCTTTGATAACTATAAACTTTTATGGATGAGCTAAATATGTAAGATTGGGAGAAGGAATGGTTGTTTGCAGGGCATTTATTGTCAGATTTGTATTTCGAGTAACATACTGTTATAAACATCAGAAATTATTATTATTAAAAAGCAATTGTTATTATTGATGTTGAAAGTAGTTACTAATGCAATGAATAAATCCGATGACCTAAGATTTTGTTAATTAGGGATTGATATTATGATTAATCATGTAATTGTATTCGTTTGTGTTTATGCGTGTAAGAATTCATGTTGGAATATTTGTGATGCTAGTGGGTCTTTGTTTCTTCGATATTTTGGGCTTGGATAGTTTGTCTGAATGATCTTGCAGGTGGAAATAAAACAGCCGTACCTTATATTTGTGGCACATTTTAACCTGTATCTTATTTTTAAAAATTATGGATTTGGTAGCCAGTTGACAAAAAGTTCGTAATAATATAACACTTACACCCTTGATAAATCGCGTGATCTGCAACCTTATTCATGAAAAAAGATCTCATCCTTTTCTCTCAACAACTTTATCAAAATACCTGAAATTTCATGAAATTGTTTCATGTTGAAGCTAAAACTTTATGCTAATATAGCATGAAGTTGTTTTACATTGAAGCTAAAACTTCATGCTAATGCATACTAAAGTTATTTATCTTATAGTCTACATTTTTGTCATGAGTGCTGAAGTTATTTAGTTCATTTGATAAAACATCAGTTTAAACATGCTGAAGTTATTTAGTTCATTTGAGAAAACTTCAGACTAAACATGCTTATGTTTTTGTCTTGCAGTATGTAATTTTCTAATGAGTTTTTGCTAATACATGCTAAAGTTATTTAGTTCATTTGCTAAAACTTCATACTAAACATGCTTAAATTATTTAGTTCATTATGCTGAAGTTATTTAGTTCATTTGTTAAAACTTCAGACTAAACATGTTTAAGTTATTTAGTTCATTTGATAAAACATCAGACTAAACATGCTTTAGTTATTTAGTTCATTTTCTAAAACTTCAGACTAAACATGCTTAAGTTATTTAGTTCATTCGCTAAAACTTCATGCCAAAATATGCTGAAGTTTTGTCCTGCAGTCTACAGTTTTGTCAATAGTCCTGAAGGGCAAAATAATCTTTTAAAACGCTTTTAACAAAAAATTGGTATGAACACAAACGGAAAAATAAAATGGGTATAAGTTAAAAAGGGACGACCAAATAGGACGCCTTATGCAATTTTTACGCATATGGGCATGAAATTTGAAATGAGCTCTGACCCAGTAATTGTACTGTCCTAACACCTGAAGGGCCACAACCTTGTTTGGAAGGAGGTGTCTGCTTCCGGAAAAGCCTTAACGTCCCCGGATTTTAGCCCACATGTGCTTATACTTGACCTGTCAGATGACTAGTGTGAGAATTTTTCACAAACCACTATTGCTTAGTGGTTATTAGTTAATTATAGCTATAATTTAATATATTACTTCCTATAGTTATGTTTTCAGTTTTTTTAATGTGTATTCAATGTATTTAAGCTATTGTATTCATGAATACATTTGCAATACTCAGCGCTAAACATGGGGCTACAGCTATATAGTCAAATGTATTTGGGTGTATTTGACTGTATTCACATGTATGTAGTAATGGAAAAAGCGAAATTCCAGGTCGTTTCAGACTTTTTTTAAAAGAAAATGTATCAATTTACATAATAGACTCCTAATATTACTCAACTAACTCATTACATCAACCTATTCGTCTGGGATTAATCAGATTTTTTCCTTAAAACGTTATATAAAGCAAAACAGGGCATTCGAAGATAGATTGTTTCTTCCCTTCTCTGATTTCTTTTTTCGTGCGTGCTTCTGTGTTCAACAAATAAACCAGAGAATTGATACATTCATATACATAAATCGGTCAACCATTTACATATGGCAAGTTTAACAGTTCTGTTGCGTCATTCTGGCAAGTGAGACAGTGAGAGGAACTATGTCGATTATTCGGTTGAGGGGATACTAATAAAGGAGTATGCGTCGTACAATGATTTGGTTTCTTCTATTTCTAAACAACTCGACATAGGTTTGCGCTCAACGTCATTCAAAATTGAATACAAAGTAGATGGAAATTGCACGCCAATGGAAATACATAACGACATAGGTTACAAGGTGTATGTAGAGTTGAAAAAAGTGAACAAGGAATTCGGGATGTATCCTTTGTGCATAACTACAATTGACAAAGATTTTGTACCTGGAGGTAGTATAGTTCTAGGCGACATTGCGCAAATTGACGAAGCAAATCAAAGGCGTAATTTTGATAGAGATTATACACTTGCTATCGAGTCTTTCAACTCAGGAGAACCAATTGAGGTTTTCGAATTTGTAACGACCCGGTAGGTCGTTTAGAGAGTTAGCGCCCCGATCCCCTAATAATTGTTTTCCCATGTCTATTTCAGCTTTTGGGACTTGTTGGAACGTGGAGTTGTGAAATTCGAAGAGTTTCTGGAGACACAGTCCGTATACATGGGTTTAAGCTTTAGAAATCAAACCGTAGTTGGAACTGTGGGAAGACGGGTCCGGAATGTGATTTCGGCAACTCTGTTAGCTCCGTTGGGTGATTTCGGAGTTAAGAGCGTGTCTGAAATGTGCTTTCGAGGTCTGTAATGGGGTTTTGATATCGGGCTCGGAATGGAATTTTGAGAGTCTCTGTAGGTCCGTTGTATCATTTGTGACCTGTGTGTAAAAATTTGAGGTCATCCGGACTATTTTTAATTTGTTTCAGCATCGGTTGTAGATTTTGGAAATTTCATAAGTTCTTAGGATTGAATCCATGTATAATTGGTGATTTTTGTGTTATGTGATGTGTTTTGGAGGCTCGATTATGTTTAGATAAGGAATTAGTACTGGTTGGTAAGTTTAGTTGGGGTCCCGGGGGGCCTCAGGGATATTTCGGATGCTCAACGGGTGATTTTTGAACATCGAGAATAGCTGAACCATTTCTGGTTCTGGTGTCTCATACCTGCGATGGACCTTCCGTAGGTGGGGAAGAGGGCTCACGGGTGTGGACTTGGTCCAGTCAACCAGTCTCGCAAGTGTGGTTAAGATTCCGCATGTGCGGAGCCACAGATGCGGCCAATTGACTGCAGGTGCGACCCTAGTTCTTTTAGTGGTTTTCGTACCTGCGAAGGAATCTCCGCAGGTATGGGACCGCAGTTGCGGTCCAAGGGATGCAGGTGCGGAAATCACTGGGAAGATATATCAGGTTCGAGGGCTTAAATTTCATAACCTTTAAAATCAATTGGAGCTCGAGTGTAGGCGATTTGGAGTGAGTTTTGAGGATAATCTTCATAGGTAACAATTCCTAACCCTATTCCCTTTGTATATCATTAATCTATGGCCATTTCTTCCATGAAATTTAGGGATTTAGGTGAAAAATCATGCAATTGGGAAGAAGTTTCTCTAATTAGAAAATTCGAGAATTTAATAGGATTTTGTCGCCGGTTTTCAGTGATTCTTGTTTTAGTGAGTTCATGAGAGAATGGGTGTTCCAAATTTTTAACTTTCACTCGTTTCCGAGACGTGGGCCCCGGTGACTTTTTGGGCGATTTTCCTAATTTCGCGTATTAGCTTCGAACTTATTAGCTATTTTGATTTCCTTAAAGTGATATTTACATTATGCAATCGAATTTACCATTCGGAGTCGGATACTCGTGGCAAGAGCGTGGTTTTGAGTTGTGTAGCACAGTCGAGGTAAGTGGCTTGGCTAACTTTGTGTTGGGGACTACCCCTAGGCTATTTTAATACTGTTTTATGTTGATTGGACGCCGTGGGTGTGAAGTGACGAGTACGTACATGGGCCATTGTTTCTAATACTCCATTTTCCCCCATGGCTTAAATCATTTCATTCTTATTTCTTTGATTCTTGTATCGACTATGTAGTTTAGGTTAGGAAATAGCATGCCTACCTGTTTTACTTGAATTTTCCCTAGTTATTACTATATGTACCATGTTTAGGTAGTTTTATCCATATTTTGCCTGTGATTTTTCCTGAACTGTTTTAACTAAAAAAATTGTATCTTGTATTTGTACTGCATTGCATATTTAAATTGGGACTACGGGCGAGATTCCGGTAGCTTTCCCCCTGTACTGCATTGCATATTTAAATTGGGGCTACGGACGAGATTCCGGGATCTTTCTCCCTGTGCTGCATATCATATTTAAATTGGAACTAACAGACGAGATTCCGGGAGCTTTCCCCCTGTAGTGCATTGCATATTTAAATTGGGACTACAGATGAGATTCCGTGAGCTTTCCCCCTGTACTGCATTACATACTTGTTACTGTAATGTATGTTGTGCTGAGTCGAGGGTTCCCTGTTATTATTTCCTTTTTGCTCATTGTTTCTACTGATATGCCTCAACTTATCATATCTCTCTATTCAAATTTTTAAGTTGTTTTTACTATAAAGATCCAGTAGAGCCTTAACCTGACCTTGTTACTACTTGGCTGGGGTTAGGCTTGGCACTTACTGGGTACCAATTTGTGGTGTACTCATGCCCTTTCATGTACATATTTTTCGTGTGCAGATCCAGGTACAAGCGCTCAGTTTCGTGGCTAGGGGTCCAAGAAGCATCTTTTAGGAGACCGAAAGGGAATTATGCCGCGTCCGCAGAGTCCTTCTGGTCATTTTGAGCTCTAGCGCGTCGTTCAGTAGTTTGAAGTCATGGGCAGCTTCGTTTCAGGTATAATGACCCGTGGGCTTGGTCGGAATTGAATTTCAGGAAATTTAGAATTGATTTGGAAAGAAAATTATCATTTCAGAAGCCTTAAGTTGGAGAAATAAACTAAGGATGGAATTTTGAGTAAACGACCTTTGAATGAGGATTTGAAGGTTGTAGCAGGTTCCTATGAAGATTTCGGACATGGGCGTATATTCGGATCAGGTTTTGGATAACCCGGGATCATTTCGGCGTATATTGTGGGAGTTAGCATTTTAGAAGAATTTCAAAGATTTGGGCTTGAAGTACATTTTAGTGTTGTTGATGTCCATTTGGGATTCCAAGTCTGGGAATAGCTCTGTATGGTGATTCTGGAATTGGGAGCGCGATCATAAGTGAATTTGATGTTCGTAGGTTATTTTGAAGTCATTTAGCTAAAGATAGAAATTTGAAGGTTTTTTGAGAAATTTAACCGGAAGTGGAAGTTTTGATATCGAGGTAGGAATGCGATTCCGAGAGTTGGAGCAGGTTCGTAATGTTGAATATGACTTGTGTGCTAAATTTAAGGTGAATCGGGTGTGATTTGATTGGTTTCGGCGTCAGATGTAGAAGATTGAAATTCTAAGTTCTTAAAGAGTTGGATTTGAGCGCGATGCGTGATTTCAGCGTTGTTTGATGTGATTTGAGGGCTCGAGCAAGTCCGTGTCATGTTTTGGGACAGGTTGGTGTGATTGGACGGGGTCTCAGGGGCCCCAGATGGATTCCGGGTGCTTGACGGATCAATGTTGAAGTTGAAGAAGGCTGAAGACTACTGTCATCTGGTGTAACCTCACCTGCAAGGCTTTGTCCGTAGGTGCGGCTAAGGGCGCCGCAGGTGCGAGATTTGGGGCTGGAGCTGAGGGGACCGCAGGTGCGGGAGTTTAGTCACACCTGCGGAGTCGTAGGTGCGAAGAGTGGGTCGCAAGAACGGAATTTTTGCTGGGTCGAGTCAGGGCCGCACCTGTTATGGAATTTCCGCAAATGCGGAGCCCCATGAACGACTATTTGACCGCAAGTGCGAAAGGAGTCCTGGGCAGAATATTTAAAGACGGGTTTTTGTCATTTCTCACCCATTTTTCATATGCTATGGTCAATTTTGGAGAGCTTTTCAAGGGATATTTCATCAGGGATCAGAGGTAAGTTGTTTCTACTTGTTTCTAAGGTTAAATACAATATTTGATGAATAAATTTGATATGGGAAATTGTGGGGAAAATTGGTCTTTGTGAAGCAAAACCTATGAAATGTAAATTTTGAATTTAGCGACGAATTTTAGTATGGAATATAGAGTAAGTTGCATGATTAAACTAGTAGAGTTATGGGTAGCATCTATCTTCAAGAATTTTGTATTTCCGGGCACGTGGGCCCCAGGGTATTTTTGTCATTTCTCCAAGCGGGGTTTGTAAAGTATATAATCTAAATTTGGTTTGAGTATTAAGATGAATTTTCATTTCTTTAACGTTATGTGGTAGTTTCGGAGCGTTATGCGTCTGTTGGAGTCATCGGAAGGGCTTGGAAGTCGGTGAGGGGGAATCGTACCCCTAGGTGAATTAATTCAATACATGCTATTATCTTCAGGGGATAAGTACGCACGAGGTGACGGGAGTCCATGCGTAGCTACTACTATGCCATGTCCAGGTATCCTAGGACCCACTAGCATGCCTTACCTGTTGTACTTGTGATCTTGTCTATTAGACTGCTAATATAATCGAAATTGTAATTCAATGACAAAGGAAAATTAGAGCTTATTTTCTAAATCATCTAAAATGAGAATTTATTTCCTTCGCGGGCAATTGTATTTCCGAATAAGGTTGTGTTATTAAACATTATATAAAACTCGGCAAGTGAATTTCGAAAAGGCGATTTAAATACTATTTATGGTTTTTAAAAGAGAAATTGGTCATTTACTTGAGTATTTTGTTCACGACATATTCGGGGTGGATTGTTGATTCTGCATGTCTGCATGTGACCGCTTCGCAATTTACATTCCGCGAGCGGAGTGTTATTTCCCCTACTCTCATGGAAGCGGGCCGTACACCACGCCTTGTTTAGAATGCACTTTTGGTACGGGCCATTCGATCCTCGGCAGTGCATACATATGATTATTATATTGAGAGGTGCACTTAGGAGACGGGCCGTTCGATCATCGGCAATGCACAAATGAGGTTTTTATATTGAGAGATGCACTTTTGGTATGGGCCGTTCGATCCTCGGCAATGCATAGATATGATTATTATATTGATAGGTGCACTTTTGGTACGTGTCGTTCAATCCTCGGCAGTGCACAAAGTGGATTATTATATTGAGTGAAGCAGTTTTGTTACGGGCCATTCGATCCTCGGCAGTGCAAAGACATGAGTATTTTATTGAGAGGTGCACCTTTGGTACGGGCCATTCGATCCTGTGCAGTGCACAGAGTGATTATTATGACGGCTCAGGCCGGTTGTTCTTATCACGTATGCGCATGTTAAACTGTTAAATGTTTTCTTCATGATTTTGAAATGATCAGATACTTGGGTGAATATAAAGAGGTAATTTTTTATTTAAGATATTTGGAAAAATAATGAGAAAGTGGTATTTGTTGTTTATTTCCAGCATTTACTTGGAGTTCAGTGCTTTACATACATTCTGCTTTACTACACTTACATGCTTATCGTGTTCATTTAACACTATTAAATAAATTGCTGGCCCTTAGTTAGTGTCTGATTCGACCTCTCGTCACTACCTCTCGGATGTTAGGCGGGCGACTTACTGAGTACACGTTGTTTTTGTACTCATGCTACACTTGCTGTGCAATTTTATTGCACAGGTACTTTAATAGCAATGTGGAGGATTCAGAGACTTAGGTGAGCTGCATCATCCATAGGTGAACCGCAGCTGACAGAGTCCCCTTCGTACTATATCTATTTCATTTAAATTCCCTCGTCCAGTTGTATTTCGGACATGCTTGTAATGTTTGTATAAATTCTTAGAAGTTGCTCATGCACTTGTGACATCGGGTTCTGGGATATGTGTTGGGATATAATTGCTTAAATGTAATCTTTAAACTATTGTTTTTAATTAACAGACTTTTATTTGGTTAATATGTAATTTAGGAAAAAGAAATGTTTTCACGAGTGTTTTAAAACTGGAAAGTTGTTTCAATTAATGGATGAGTTGGCTTGCCTGACATGGATGTCCGGCGCCATCACGACCTTAAGGATTTTGGGTTGTGACAACATGGTATCAGAGCGCTAGGTTCCCGTATGTCTCACGAGTCATGAGCAAGTCTAGTAGAGTCTTGCGGATCGGTATAGAGACGTCTGTACTTATCTTCGAGAGGCTACACGGCTGTTAGGAGTACTTCCCTTCTTGATTTTTCATCGTGCGAGTTGATTCCTTTGAGGCTTATGTCTATGTTCACTCCTACTCAATCTTACGCGTCGCGAATCACTTGGTATGGATCAGGAATTTGAGGAATCGAAATGGTGCTACGAATGTAATCCAAGATGCTTCCATGGGTAATTGGTCTTGCCTGTTATTATGGCCCTGCAAAAGTGTAATATGTTATTTCAGCTCAGTAGCTCTGTTTCTGGGAGCCTTAAGGATCTACTCGGGTAGTGATTATGTTTGCAATTGATTGTCCCGTAGTGTCGATATGATGATAGAACGTTTTCCCATATGATGGGGGAGACGAATGGTCTGAAGGGAGGTCTTCCCAGAGTGTGATTTCAAGATTTCAGTGCTTTGGTGCCAGCAGAGGAAGGGCATTTTGGTTATGAATGGTCCGATTGGGACTGATAAGGTAGTAAGACTTGGTGTCTTCAAGTGAGATGGGATATGCACCTGTGACGTGTCATCTTCGTCATTTATCAAATGCAATGTGTTAATTTGTCAGTGCTATGGGTTCTTCGGTTGCATGGGGTCAGAGTATTTAGAGGAAGAATTGAAGAATGCGGTTGGCAGAGATCATAAGGTGCGGTGGTTCAGTACCGGATAGAGGTTGGCAATGGAGGCAGCTAGAGAAAGATGATCTTCGGAGAACTTGAAGTCGTGGTGATCTGGTGGTTTGACAGCTACAGAGAATGGTCCTGAAGTAAGTCTAGGTGGTGGTCCCAGCTCTAAGAGGCCAGGTCTAAGAAGCAGATGTCCAGCAGTCACAAAGTGGGGGAGCGACAGCACAACTTGGAATTTGGAGATACTGTTATGCATTAATGGGTGTCCATGAGGAGCGGACGGACTAGTAAGTTGGTAAATGAAATTGGGTGTAGGATGGGGTATTGAAATCGTAGAGAGCGTGCATTTCAGCGTCATTGGGAGGTGTCCGCAGGTGATTTCCACTGACAGATTGTCTTCTGGGGATAGGTTAGTAATGGCAGGGTTGGCAGGTTTCTGTGAGGGGTTCAAGTGGCTAATCGGTAGGAGATAGAATTTGTGAATAATGCTAGATAATTCGAGTATTTAGGGAGTGCTAGCTAGAGAATTTGGAAGAATTGGACCGATTGGTTGAGACAGATCGCGTTATCAAAGGAGGAAGGATCTCAGCAGGGTCTAGAGTGGTGCAAGGAGTAGCTTCGGGTTAAGTAGGGGAGTCCCACCATCTGCAGTTGCGTCGTAGAATTGTCTTTGCATGGGGTTGAGGATTGTCGGCGTGTTGGCAAGTTTCAACTAAGGAAAAAGGAGTAAAATGGTAATTGTGCATGGGATTTTATGAATATGTGCAAAAGTTGGCCCTATCGAGCCAGTGTTGGGCTTGGAGGATTCAGAACTTGTGCTTAGGGCATGAGCGACTTGTAAGGTTAGTGACTCAGTCACGTGTTTCATTGAAAAAGGTGTTCCTGTGCTAGGAGAGCCCTGCAGTTGATTATATTCGGGGTTAGTCAGAGTGGGTGACTCTCAATAACGGTCCTAGTGAGTTCAAAAGTTAAGAATGCAGCGTTAAGGGTTTCAGGCAGCAGTATGATCGAGAGTCGAGCTTTCTTAGAGTAATTTCTGAGAAAAAGAAGGATGGGTGATTATGGGAATTCACTAGTGTGTTGAGATAGTACTCTTGAATTGAGTCAAGTAAAAAGTTTCTATATGATGAAGTGTTCACCCTAATTGTTGTTCGTAAGTTATGATGGAATTCTTGCGCTACCTCGCATTGGCATGTTAGGTACAGTAAGCAGTATGTAACTGGGAGTAATAATCGAGATTTAGATTCGATGTTTATAAGGATGTCATGATCTCGAGAAGATCAAGACAAAGTGATTTGAAAGTTCAGAGTAAGCTGGTGTTATCTTCAGCGTCACCTGAGATTAGTATTCAGTGAAGGAGGCTTTGTACCCTGGTTCTGGGTTCTCGATGTGTTTTGCGGCCTTAGTGTGGTCGGTGTTATGGATGGGCAGACTTGTTGCCTTGTGTGGAAGGTCGTGGAAGCATGACCGCGAAAAGGTTTTATAAAGTATGACATGTAGTCACTTCATGGATTTCAGATTTAGACTGAGTATAAAGAAGTGCAATATTGCTTAATCGAGAATTTACGCTTGAAGGGCGTTCAGTTCAGTTGATTATGGATCATGGGATGTTAGTCCTGGTGATGATGGTTTTTAGATGAAGTGTGTGTCGTTCGAAAGAAAGAACAAGAAGGAAATTTAGAAGGAACTCATATGTAGTATATCACAAAGATTTAGAAAGGTTACAAGATGATCTTACAACTACTACAAGACCTCCTATATATAAGACTAGGAGTTTATTACAAGATAAACCTGCATTAAAATAAACCTATCTTACGTGGAAAACTTATCTACAAGTGGGTCCCTTTTTACATGTGAAGGAACTTAGGAAATACCAACTAAAAGCCCCTGGAAACATGTGACAGGGGTGAAATATACATGGTTTTGGCATGTGAGAGGTTGTGGGAGCATGTGAAAATAATGTGTTGCATGTGATGAAGCATGTGGAGGCATGTGAAAACATGTGAATGCATGTGAAAGTGGGACCCAGCTGGTTTAGGAGGATGTGAAATTTTGTCTTGGCATGGGTAGATGCTTTTTAGGGTTTTTTGGTAGGTAATGTAGGATTATGGTGAGATTAACAAGGATTTAGATAATTGATCTTCCTGGTTTGTCTTCCAGGCATCTTTTCAGAGATCTTGTATAGTAACACCTGGAATTTGTCGGTTCTTTCTCGGCATGATCCTTCTCCTTTGGATTGTAGGATGTGATCTGTAATCTTAATCTGGATATGTCTTGCGTGATCTTTTCCCGGATGATTTCATATGGAGTTTGATAACACCTGCAATTTGTCGGTTCTTTCTCGGCATGTTCCTTCTCCTTTGGATTGTAGGATGTGATCCGTAATCTTAATCTGGAGATGTCTTGCGTGATCTTTCCCCGGATAATTTCATACAGAGTTTGTATTAGGAGAGAATGTGGGTTAATATGGACCCATGCAAAAGCTATTAGCTTAGTTGGTGCGAGAAAGGAGGCTCGATCGTTGTGGATGGATTTAAATATGATTATGGGCTCCGTATGATCCAGGCATGTTCCTTTTAGTAGGGCGTTTCTCATCGAAAGGTATTAGAACAACGAGTGTTGTTCCGTCTTCATCAAATTCGTGTATTATTGTGATTGTTTGCCGTGTGAGTTCTGAAACGGCTTGATAATTTCCTATGTGTTGAGGTCCCGCGTAGTGGGGAGTTATGTGAGCAGGATAGCTCTTGAGATCTAGAGTGTCTATATATATCGCACCTCAGTTGTGCTTGAGTTATGCAGCCTACGTCTTTATCAGTCTCCCCAGGATGGTATTATACACTTAACGTGCTTATGATTGATATTCAGTAAATTGTAATAGTGAGCAAATCAGCTCCGTATATATATTTCCTTATATGAGTTTTATTATTGGATCGGGTAGCATGCCGCCACATGTATGTTATTTGGATCAGGTTGCACGCCGCAACAGTATGATGATGAGTAAGGTTCCTATATTTATTTTCTTACGTTTTACTTCCTGTTTTTTGAGAAAAGTTCATATTAGTTGCGTGAGTTGAATAGTTACGTCCCGAGTTGTTTCTTATTATCTTGCTCGAGTTATTGTATTGGCGCGATGTGGTATCATGTGAGGTTGTTGGTCATGTTGGGGTAGTTTGTTGCCTGAGCAGTTCATACTGGGTGAGACGAGATTTTTGAATTAGGGATCAGTGCGATGAGGTTATGTGAAGTGTATATCAAAGAACAAATACCATTATTAAAGTTCATACTAAAGTGATGATTCTAGTCAAGATGAGGTATTCAAGGATTTGTTAACTCTGCAGTGGAGTATGAATTTCTACGCATTTCCTCCATTGTGGTGGTATCGTCAGCATATTATCATGATGTCTGTATATTTGTTAGGAGGTGCATCAGGAGCACCATATTCTTGGAATTTTGGCTATTAAGGTTCTGGGAACGTCATTGTGGTCAGATGATGAGTTATGCGGTGCACGGTGCCGATTCAGCAAAGGTATGCAGTCATGTTCTAGTATGTCATGTAGTAATCGATACGATTTTATATATTAGAACTAGGCCTGGCAGATAAATTTCAGGTGTGTGAATGAATTCTGAGCTTATTGTATGGATAAGAGAATAAATCTTCAGGTGTGATCAAGCTAATATGCTCAACTAGGTTGTGGTAGCACTGGCAGGTGCTCGATGTGTTAAACAGTGATTTAAGGTAACTCCAGAGCAGTTCTTGGCACGTTCGAGGACGAACGTCGATTTTAGTAGGGGAGATGCAACGACCCAACCAGTCGTTTTGAGCTCTAGCGTGTCGTTCAACGGTTTGAAGTCGTGAGCAACATCATTTTAGGTATAATGACTCGTGGGCGCGGTCGGAATTGAATTTCAGGAAGTTTAGAAATGATTTGGAAAGAAAATTCTCATTTCAGAAGCCTTAAGTTAGACAAATCAACTAAGATTTGAATTTTGAGTAAATGACCTCCGAATCAGGATTTGAAGGTTCCAGCAGGTTCGTATGAAGATTTCGGACTTGGGCGTAAGTTCGGATCGGATTTTTGATAAATCGGGAGTGTTTCGGCGTATATTGTGGGAGTTAGCATTTTAGAAGAATTTCAAAGATTTGGGCTTGAGTACATTTCAGTGTTGTTGATGTTTGTTTGGGATTTCGAGTCTAGGAATAGCTCCGTATGGTGATTCTTGAATTGGGAGCGTAATCGGAAGTGAATTTGGATGCCTATAGGTTATTTTGAAGTCATTTGGCTAAAGATAGAAATTTGAAGGTTTTTTGAGAAATCCCCCGGAAGTGGAATTTCTGATATCGAGGTCGGAATGCGATTCCGGAAGTTGAAGCAGGTCCATAATGTTGAATATGACTTGTGTGCAAAATTTAAGGTCAATCAGGTATGATTTGATAGGTTTCGGCGTCGGATGTAGAAGTTTAAAATTATAAGTTCTTAAAGAATTGGATTTGAGCGTGATGCGTGATTTTGGCGTTATTTGATGAGATTTGAGGGCTCGAACAAGTCCGTGTCATGTTTTGGGACATGTTGGTGTGATTGGACAGGGTCTCGGGGACCCCGGGTGGATTTCGGGTGCTTGACGGATCAATGTTGAAGGTGAAGAAGGCTGAAGACTACTGTCATCTGGTGTAACCGCACCTGCGAGGCTTTGACTGCAAGTGCAGAGCCGCAGGTGCGGCTAAGGGCGATGCAGGTGCGAGATTTGGGGCTGGAGCTGAGGGGACCGTAGGTGTGGGAGTTTAGTCGCATCTGCGGAGTCGCAGGTGTGAAGAGTGGGTCGTAGGACCGGTATTTTTGCTTGGTCGAGTCAGGATCGCACCTGCGATGGAATTTCCACAGGTGTGGAGCCGCATGAGCAACTATTTGATTATAGGTGCGAAAGGAGGCCTGAGCAGAATGTTTAAAGACGGGTTTTTGTCATTTCTCACCCATTTTTCATATGCTCTAGTCGATTTCGTAGAGCTTTTCAAGAGAGATTTCATCAGGAATCAGAGGTAAGTTATTTCTACTTGTTTCTAAGGTTAAATACAAGATTTGATGCATAAATTTGATATGGAAAATTGTGGGGAAAATTGGTGTTTTTGAAGAAAAACCTAGGATATGTAAATTTGGAATTTAGCGATGAATTTGAGTATGGAATGTAGAGTAAATTGCATGATTGAACTAGTAGAGCTATGGGTAGCATGTAACTTCGAGAATTTCGGATTTTCGAAGAGGTGGACCCGAGGGCATTTTGGTCATTTCTCCGAGTGAGGTTGGGAAAGTATATAATCTGAATTTTTTGTTAGTATTTGGATGAATTTTCATTGCTTTGCCGTTATGTGGTAGTTTCATAGCGTTATGCGTCCGTTAGAGTTATCGGAAGGGCTTGGAAGTCGGTGTTGGAATTTCGGAGTGAGGTAGGTCTGTCTCTTTTCTAACTTTGTGAGGGGGAATCTTCCCCCTAGATGAATTAGTTCAATACATGCTATTATCTTCGGGGGATACGTACGCACGAGGTGAGGGGAGTCCGTGCGTAGCTACTACTATGCCATGTCGGGGTAGCCTAGAACCCACTAGCATGCCTTACCTGTTGTACGTGTGATCTTGTCTGTTAGACTTCTAATATAATCGAAGTTGTAATTTAATGACTAAGGAAGATTAGAGCTTATTTTCTAAATCATCTAAAATGACAATTTATTTCCTTTGCGGACAATTGTATTTCCGAATAAGGTTGTGTTTTTAAACGTTATATAAAACTCGGCAAGTTAATTTTGAAAAGGGGATTTAAATGCTATTTATGGTTTATAAAAGAGAAATCGGTCATTTACTTGAGTATTTGTGTTCGCGACGTATTCTGGGTGGATTGTTGATTGTGCATGTCTACATGTGACCGCTTCGCAATTTACATTCCGCGAGCGGAGTGTTATTTCCCCTACTCTCATGGGAGCGGGCCGTGCACCACGGCGTGTTTAAAATGCACTTTTGGTACGGGCCGTTCGATCCTCGGCAGTGCATAGATATGATTATTATATTGAGAGATGCACTTATGAGACGGGTCGTTCGATCCTCGGCAGTGCATAGATATGATTATTATATTGAGAGATGCACTTATGAGACGGGTCGTTCGATCCTCGGCAGTGCATAGATATGATTATTATATTGAGAGGTGCACTTTTGGTACGGGCCGTTCGATCCTCGGCAGTGCATAGATATGATTATTATATTGAGAGGTGCACTTTTGGTACGGGCCGTTCCATCCTCAGCAGAGCACAGAGAGGATTATTATATTGAGAGATGTACTTTTGGTCGGGCTGTTCGATCCTCGACAGTGCATAGACATGAGTACTTATTGAGAGGTGCACTTTTGGTTCGGGCCATTCGATCCTCGGCAGTGCACATAGTGATTATTATGACGGCTCATGCCGGTTTTTCGTATCCCGTATGCGCATGTTAAACTGTTAAATATTTTCTACATGATTTTGAAATGATAAGATACCTGGGAGAAAATAAAGAGGCAATTGTTTATTTAAAGATATTTGGAAAATGAGAAAGTGGTATTTGTTGTTTATTTCCAACATTTACTTGGAGTTCAGTGCCTTACATATATGCTGCTTTACTGCCTTTACATGCTTATCGTGTTCATTTCACACTGTTAAATAAATTGATGGCCCTTAGTGAGTGTCTAATTCGACCTCTCGTCACTACCTCTCTGAGGTTAGGTGGGCGAATTACTGAGTACACGTTATTTTTGTACTTATGCTACACTTGCTATACATTTTTATTGCACAGGTACTTTCATAGCAATGTGGAGGATTCAGAGACTTAGACGAGCTGCATCATCCGGAGGCGATCCGCAGCTGACAGAATCCCCTTAGTACTGTATCTATTTCATTTAATTTCCCCTGTGCAATTGTATTTCGGACAGGCTTGTAATGATTGTATTCTTAGAAGTTGCTCATGCACTTGTGACACCGGGTTCTGGGATATGTGTTGGGATATAATGTGACGACCCAAAGAGACATCACCTATTTTATTACCCATTCCGTACTTTCGAGGCCTTGAAAACCTCATCTGTAGTTTCCTCGATTTGTGTACGCAGTCTGGGCGCGTACCCGGACAGCTTAAATATGAAATTCTTTTGAAAAAAAATGCTATGATTTGATATTAAAATGAATAAATTTGACTTCGGTCAATATTTTAGGTAAACTGACCTGGACCCGTAATTTGACGGTCCCACAGGGTCCATAGGAAAATATAGGACTTGGGCGTATGCCTGGAATCGAATTCCGAGGTCCCAAGCCCAAGAAATGAATTTTTGAGTAAAATTGTTTTTTTAAAATATTTAAGGAAATTGAAAATGAAATCTGATTAGAAAGTGATGATATTGGGCCCATATTTTGGTTTCGGCGCCCGGTACAAGTCTTATATATGGTTTAAGCACATTTCGAAAAGTTTGGTGGAAACCAGATTTCGTTTGACATGTTTCGGACTTAAAATGGAAACTTTGATGTTTTATAAAGTTTGATATAATTCCTGGATTTTGAGGCTTAATTCGATGTATATGATGTTGTTTTGGTGATTTGATCGCACGGACAAGTTCGTAGGATGTTGTGTGAGGTATCTGTGAAGGATGGTATCATTCCGAGTTGTATAGGTCAGTTGGGCACGTTATTAGCGAAGTTAGAAAACTTAAAATTCAAAAGTTTGATTCTTGAGGTTTGGGGCTGTGATTTCGAATTCTAGCATTGTTCGAGTGTTTCAAAGGCTCGATCGAGTCCGTATTATGATTTAGGACTCGTTGGTATATTTGAACTAGGGCTCGGGTGGGCCTAGGTGCCTTACGGGCACCTAACGGGGCTAAAAACCAGAAACAAAGCTGCTAGTGCACCTGCTCTAGTGTGACCACAGGTGCGGTTGCACAGCATCGCAGGTGCGGTCCCAGGCATTGTAGGTGCGATCACCACTGGCCTGGACAGTTATAGCAGGTGCGGAGCATTTCTCGCAGGTGCGGTCTCCACTTCGCAGGTGCGATCCCAGACCCCCCTAGCCCATTCCGCAGGTGCGGTCCCCAGAGCCACAGGAGCTAGTTGACTGTTCAGGCAGTGAGTTTTAAAAACAGGTTTTAAACCCATTTCTATCATTTTCCATCTTCTTCCTTAGGCGATTTCCACCATTTTTAAGAGCTATCAACCAGGTCTTGTAAGGTAAGTGAATTCCACCCGGAAATTAGTTTCGTGCATGCATCCTAGCTTAATTAACTACATAAACTAATGCAAAAATTCAAGAAATTGGGTAGTAACCTAGAACTTGTGATCACTTTAGAATTTTCTGTGAATTGACCATGAAATCAAGTAAAAATCGTATAATAATGATCCTTAGGCTTTGGATGAGTGTTCCCTTCTAGAATTACAAGAATCCGAGCGAGCGGGCCCGGGGTCGAATTTTGATAATTTTGGAAGAATGCAAGGAAATGGATAATTAGGCCATGTAATTGAATCATTGAATCCTTATTGATATACTTGAGTTGATTATGTTTAGATAATACCATTCCAGAGTTGAATTATAAAGGAAAGGCAGTGTTAGAGGGTTGATTGGTATACTTTCGACCCGAGGTAAGTGTTTGGTCTTACCTTAGCTTGAGGGAATAGGAATTGAGTATTATTTGCAATTTGCTAATTGTCAAATACAATGTATAGGCATGGTGACGAGTATCTATACATTGGTGTCTAGCATGATCGTGAGTCCCTGTATTGTGAATATTCTGACTTTGTTGTAATTTCTATGCCTAATTGAGGATTTCTATACGTTGTAAAGGGCATGTGAAGGGAATCGTAATCTTTAAACATCTTTGGAGCATGGGCTCAAATTGATAAATGAGATAATAACATCTTTGGAGCATTGGCTGAAATTGTAAAACGAATAATGAAGAGATATGAGATAATTTCATTCTTGGAGCATTGGCTCAAATTGTGAAACGAATGATGAGGGAATATGAGATAATTACATCCTTTGGATCATTGGCTCGAGTAATAGAATAAATTATGGAAGTGAAAGAGAAAGAAAGAGAAAGAGTTATTGAAATGTACCATTGTCGGGTCATCGTTGTATAGTTCCCTTGCGGGGATTTAATTGTTTAATTGATGTTCCCTTTCCGACATTTCTATTTTTACTGTGTTTATTTCCTTGCCCTTGTTTATGATTGCTATCTGGGTGAGGAAGAGTGTTAAAGCACTAAGAGTGATGTCGTGCCATGTTTTATATTGATTATGCACGAGGGTACATTATGTGCCGTATTTTATATTATAGGTGACATTCCGTGCCATGTTTATATTATTATGCACGAGGGGACATTCCGTGCCATGTCTTATATTGATTATTCACGAGGGGACATTCCGTGCCAAGTTTTATTTATTATGCACGGGGGGACATTCTGTGCCATGTTTATATTATTATGCATGAGGGGACATTCCATGCCATGTTTTATATTGATTATGCACAATGGGACATTCCGTGCCATGTTTATATTTATTATGCACGAGGGGAGATTTCTTTCCATGTTTATATTGATTATGCACGAGGGGACAATCTGTGCCATATTTATATTGATCATGCACGAGGGTACATATCGTGTCGTGTTTTATATTATTATTATGCACGAAGGGACATGTCGTGTCGCATCTTTCACTGTTTAATCTTTGTTGTCATTTCCTGTTATTATTTTCAGATATTTCAGACTGTTGTTTTCGTTTCTGTCATTTCGGTATTTGCTATCGCTTACCCCAGTATGTTCTCCCCGTAATTGTATTCTTGTTTAGCATCTGTTATATTATTGAACTGCATAGGTACATTTTGTTGTCGTCTCTTAGCCTCGTCACTACTTCGCCAAGGTTAGGCTCGGCACTTACTCAGTACATGGGGTCGGTTGTACTGATGCTACACCTGCACTTCTTTATGTTGTGCAAATTACACAGCCGGACCCGGAGGACATCATTAGTGGGAGTGTCTTCCAGCTTATCCTAGAGGCTTCAAGGTATACCCGCTGGTGTTCGTGGGCCTTGGCGTCTCTTCCATCCCTTTGTCTTCACTTCTGTCTTTTTTTTTTCCTCTAGTTTCAGAGACAGCTATGTATTCTCTTTTCAGACTTGTATTTAGCACTCTTATAGATAGTTCGCGAGTTTGTGACTCTAGGTTTTGGGAAAATATACGCGTTGTTGTATTATGTTATCCTTATTTAGCTTGAGACCATATTTATTTCCGCTATTACATTGTGAACCATTTAGTTTATCCTATTAAATTGATGTTAATATGCTAGTTTATCTATACACGTTGGCTTGTCTAGCGGGTTCAACGTTAGACGCCATCAGGGCCCGATGGTGGGATTTCGGGGCGTGACATATAATTGCTTAAATGTAATCTTTAAACCATTGTTTTTAATAACAGACTTTTATTTGGTTAATGTGTAATCTAGGAAAAAGAAATGTTTTCAAGAATGTTTTATAACTAGAAAGTTGTTTCAATTAATGGATGAGTTGGCTTGCCTGACATAGATGTCCGGCGCCATCACGACCTTAGAGGTTTTGGGTCGTGACAGAGAAGGTAGATATTAGGGTGAAAGAATACTTGGAGGTAGCTGGATACGAAAAATGGGCTAGGTTGTATGCACCTGTTAACAAGGGATGGACAATGACGTCAAATATTGATGCGTCAATCAATGTCGCACTTGTGTCAGCAAGGGAATTGCCAATATACGACTTCCTCGAAGAAGTCAGGAAAATGTTTGGACATTGGAATTGCAGCAAACGGAATGAAGCTTCACAGACATACAGAACACTTGGTAAAAAGTACCAGGTAATGCTTACCGTGAATGAGGCAATGTCTACACGAATGACTATAAGTTGCACTCTTTTATTAAAGTCATTTTTAATCCTATATTCATCCATTGTACAAGGTTTATTTATTTTTGATACAATTTCGACTATTAGAAATACATAACTTATGGTCATTATATCATTAGTTCTATATAATGGTTTTGTTTCTAACCATATGTATGTCATAAGCAAATAGTTACTATATATAATAGTATTCATCAATCAAAGTTGTCCTCATCTTTAATATTCTGCCAGCATGCATACATAATGTATTCCAATGTATTCAATGTATTTAATTTTTTATAATTGTATGTCTTTGTATTTTATATATACAAATAGGTTAATATTCAATATAAATTTGTTTGAATTCCTTGTGTATACATGCATAAGTTTGCCATATATGTTGTAACTAATATGTCTATTCTTTGATATATAAATGATATACTTTAAATACTTTAAACTAATAGGTTTATGTTTAAATGTTGGTGGTGCCTTTGAGAGAATACTTGCATACAGTGAATGATGTAGGAAAGCAGTACACCGTGTGCCTCTTGGAGAGAAAATGCAGTTGTGGGCGGTTCCAAGTTGACGAATTACCATGCCTACACGCTTGGGCTGTCTTGAAGAGCAAGTTTCTAATGCCGGAAGATTATTGCACTGACTATTACAAACCAAAGTATGTTGTAATGACATATGAGGTGCTCGTGTATGTAACGACCCGACTAGTCGTTCCGTGAGATTTACCCAATTTCCCTCATTTCTGCATTTGTCATATATTGCTAGTCTATTTTTGTCGTGTTGGGTCAGTTGGTTTGGGTCCGGAGTGGTCATAGTGAGAATTGAAGCATTTAGTCTCCTAAAGTAGCCTAAAAGTTGAGAAAGTCAACTAAGAGTTGACTTATTGGTGAACAACCTCGGAATGCGGATTTAAGGCTCGGATAACATCTTTAGGTGATTTGGGACTTAGGAGTGTGTTCGGAATTATGTTTTGCCGTCCGGTGTAGAATTAGGCTTGAATTGGCGAAAGTTAATTCTTGGCGATTTCCAGTCGGCAGTGAAAAATAAGCTATCAGGGTCGGAATGGGATTCCGGAAGTTGGAGCAGGTTTGTAATGTCATTTTGGATATGTGTGAAAATTTTCAGGTCAATCGGATGTGTTTTGGTTGGTTTGAACATCATTGGCGCAATTTAGAAGGTTCAAAGTTCATACGCTTGAATTTGATGTAATTTATGTGTTTTCGTGTTATTTTTGGTGTTTCGAAAGCTTGACTATGTTTGAATGATTTTATGGAGTGTTTTGGTAGGATTGGTTGAGGTCCCGGGGGCCTAGGGTGTATTTCGGATGCTCAAACGGGCACTTTTTGGCCTTGAGAAGTCTTATGTTTTCTGGTATTTTACCAGCAGTGAATCCTTCAATGCTATCGCGTGGACTCATCCGCGATCGCATAGAGTAAAAGAGTGAGGCAGGAATTTTGCTCTATGCGATCGCGTGGTTAGGATTGTGATTTCATAGGTTGGTCAGGTAAGGCCGTGTGATCGCGTAGGTGTTGGTGCGACCACGTAGAAGATTCTGAGGCGCGTGTGTGGGGTGGGTAGTTGTTCTATATGATCGCCTGTATTGGTATGCTATCGCATTTATTTGGCTGGTCTGTGCATTGCGATCGCGTGTCTAGAGTCGCGATCACACTGAGAAAAATTAAATGGCTGGGCAGAATGTTTTAAAGGCCATTTGTGAGAGAATAGTTCATTTTCCTCCATTATTGAACGAGTTGGGAGCTCTTTTGAGAGGGTTTGAAGAGGAAATTGAAGGGAATCACTTGGAGGTAAGGTTTTAAACTTCATAACTCGTTTATATGTCGTTTTCTAAGTAATTAAACCATAAAATTATTGGAATTAAACCCAAATTTGGGGAAGAAGGGTGCATGGAATTTGGAATTTTCTTTTGAGGATTTGAGTGGGAAATTATGGTCCAATATTAGTGCTCTTGGTATGTATAGCATCATGGGAGGACGAGAATTCTAGTGATGTAAATTTTATCGAATTCGGAGACGTGGGCCCGGGGCTCGAGTTAGGCCGAATTTCGAGATTCTTGTATAATTTGATAGTTTTCGATTAGGTTGTGTTCCTTTTCTATATTCGGAGCAATCGGGAGCCAATTTGAGAGGCAAGACATAGCGGACTAGTGTTGTGGCCCGGTGGAGGTAAGTAATTCTTATAAATCTTGTCCTGAGGGTATAAAACCCCGGACTACATATTTCTCACTGATTTAGAATGGCGCACATGTCGGATGACGAGTATGTGGCGTGCATTGATTTTTGGATTGCACTAGGTCCTCTCTACGGCAACTAATGAGTTTCATATTCTACTAAAAACCTTATGTTAGATTTTGTTCTAAAGATTGCTGAAATATATGGGCTATAAGTCGTGTTTGGGGCCTCGTGCCCATTTTTTTTAGACCCCGTAGGGGCTTTTCACTGTTGTTTTCCTTGCTATTTATTGATCATTTTACTCAGTCACATTGTGCTTACTATTTTCGAAACTCAGCCTGATTTACACTACTTGAGATTTAAAAATTATGTTTTGGGTCGATTACCCTATTTTACTGATTTGCCTGAGGGACTTTTGAGAGGTTCTGCTGAGTGAGGCCGAGGGACTGATTGTGAGGATATGATAATCCACGAGATGGCTTGATATTAGCTCTTGGGCATGGATTGGTTATCTCTGTGTCATGTTCTTCTTTATTATCACGCTAAGACCATGACCTTAGCTATACCAGGGTGTCCGAGGGTTGAGTGGAGAGTTTCTTCCGAGTATATGCCTAGCAGGGTGATCTCCTACCTGAAGGCTCAGCGCATGGTTGAGAAAGAGTGTTTATCTTATTTGTCCTTTGTGAGGGATGTGAGTGGTGAAACTCCCGCTATTGATTCAGTTCTTGTGGTCCGTGACTTTCCGGATGTGTTTCCTGCAGACCTGCCAGGCATGCCACTTGACAGGGATATTGATTTTGGTATTGACTTGGTGTCAGGCACCCAACCTATTTTTATTCCACCTTATCGTATGGCACCAACAAAGCTAAAGGAATTGAATGAGTAGCTTCAGGAACTCCTGGATAAGGGGTTCATTCGGCCTAGTGTCTCACCTTGGGGTTCACCGGTGTTGTTCGTGAAGAAGAAGGATGGTTCCATGCGTATGTATATTTATTATCGGCAGCTGAACAAAGTTACGGTGAAGATTCGGTATCCCTTGCCCCGCATTGATGATTTGTTTGACCAGCTTCAGGGAGCCAGAGTGTTTTCCAAAGGATGCTTTCATGACCAGATATGGTAATTATCAGTTCTTGGTTATGTAATTTGGGCTGACCAATGACCCAGCTGCGTTCATGAAATTGATGAACAACGTGTTTCAGCCTTACCTTGGTTCTTTTGTCATTATGTTCATTGATGACATCCTGGTTTATTCTCGTAGCCAGGAAGAGCATAGTCAGCATTTGAGAGTTTTGTTACAGAGGTTGAATGAGGAGATTCTTTATGCGAAATTCTCCAAGTGTGAGTTTTGGCTTGGTTCGGTAGCTTTCTTGGGGCACATGGTGTCTAGTGAGGGTATTCAGGTTGATTCGAAGAAGATAGAGGTAGTGCAGAGTTGACCCAGACCATCCTCAGCTAGATAGATTAGGAGTTTCCTTGGTTTGGCGGGGTATTACCATCGCTTTGTTGAGGGATTCTCTTCTATTGCTTCACCTTTGACCAGATTGACCTAGAAAGGTGCTCCATTCAAATGGTCTGATGAGTGTGAGGAGAGATTTCATCCATCCGGGTGGCGCAAAGATGTATCAGGATTTGAAGCAGCATTATTGGCGGAGGAGGATGAAGAAAGATATTGTGGAGTTTGTGGCTCGGTGTCTCAACTGTCAGCAAGTCAAGTTTGAGCACCAGAGAGCAGGTGGATTTCTTCAGAGATTTGATATTCCGGAGTGGAGGTGGGAGCGGATCACCATGGACTTCATAGTTGAACTCCTGCGGACTTCGAGCAGGTTTGATGCTATATGGGTTATTGTGGATCGGCTGACCAAGTCCGCACACTTCATTCCTGTTGGTACTACTTATTCTTCAGAGAGGTTAGCTGAGATTTATATCAGGGAGATTATCCGATTGCATGGGGTTCCAGTTTCTATCATTTCCGACAGAAGCACTTTGTTCACACCTCATTTTTGGGGAGCCGTACAAAGAGAGTTGGGTACTCAGTTGAGTTGAGCTCAGCGTTTCATCCTCGGACCGACGGGCAGTCGGAGCGTACCATTCAGATTTTACAGGATATGTTGCATGCTTTTGTGATTGACTTTGGTGGTTCATGGGACCAATTTCTGCCACTAGCGGATTTTACATATAGTAACAGCTACCAGTGGAGTATCCAGATGGCTCCGTATGAGGCTTTATATGGTAGGAGGTGCAGATCTCCGGTTGGTTGGTTTGAGCCAAGCGAGGCTAGGCTGTTGGGCACAGATTTGGTTCAGGATGCGTTGGGTAAGGCAAAGTTGATTTAGGAGCGGCTTCGCACGGTGCAGACTAGGCAAAAGAGTTATGCGTACCGGAAGGTCCGAGTGTCTTTCGTGGTTGAGGATAAGATGTTAATGAAGGTATCGCCCATGAAGGGTTTTATGAGATTCGGGAAGAGGGGGAAACAGAGTCCCAGGTTCATTGGGCCATTTGACGTGCTTCAGAGGGTTGGGGAGGTGGCTTATAGGCTTTCTATGCCTCCCAGTCTATCGAGTATTCATCCGGTATTCCATGTTTCGATGCTCCGGAAGTATGCTGGTGACCCGTCTCATGTTTTTGACTTTAGCTGTAAAGACCCGTAAAATTTTCTTGTTTAAAATAATTCCCGAATGAGTCCCCGAGGTTTTTTTATTGTGGAAATTTTTAAAACGGACCTAAATTGAGTAAAAAGTACCCCGGGACTTAAAGAATAAAGTTTTCCAAAAAGTAGGCGTTATGTGATTGCATAACATGTATGCAGACCGCATAATGGTCGCATACACGGGCAGATACTGCCCCTTTTGAGGACAACTATGCGGTCCAATCTGCGATCGCATTTCGGTTCTGTGGACCGCATGGCTGTCGCATTGTTGCCGTTGATTTTTTGCGAGGGAACTTATGCGACGCACTATGCAATTGCATAACATGTATGCAGAACGCATAGTGGTCGCATACCTGGGGAGATTTTTTTCGATTTTGGCCCATCTTGAGGGCCATTTTGCGGTTGATTCTGCGGATCGCATTCCTGACCGCATTCTTTTGTCGGGCTCCTATTTTTCTAATTTTAAAACCCGACCCCAGTTTATTAAAACACCCTTTCCCTTCGTTTTTAACCATTTTCTGACAAAATTAGAGAGAGGGGAGAGAGGGTTCTTGAGAGAGAAAGCTTCATCTTTATCAATTGGATTTTCAAAGTCACTAAAGCCTGGAAATTTCGAGTAATCATCTTCTTCTTCATTCTAACAGGTAAGAATCCCCAATCCCTTTTCATTAGTTTTCAGGTTTTAAACAAAAGGGGACTCTCATGAATTGATTCTTGAAAATATAAGTTGATACCTTGCATGCATGATCATTAGTGTCCATAATCTAGTAAGAGGAAGTGGGTTGGGGTAAAATTCTCAAATAAGGGGTTGGCAATCTAAGGGATCACGTAGCATTCGATAAAGTGCATAAAAAGAGTTCAATTTGTATGCATGATTTCTAATTCTGAGTTGAATATGTTTAATTGTGAACTAGATTGACGGTACTAGTCGGTCTGGTGATTTGTGAGTAGAAGTTAAAAAGGAATTTCGACCCTAGATATGTGGCTAACTTTAACCTTTGTAAAATCCTCGTGTTGGGTCCGAGCATACGGTATGTGTACCTTGTTTGAAAATACGTGAATTGGTTGTTCAAATATGTTGAGACGTGAGATTCTATTCTCTGATTGTCCTAGTTGATTGCCATACTACCGTGCTATATGAGGTTGTGAAAAGTGTTTTGATGTGCCTATCTTATTATGTGCAAAGCTCGTAAATGCTAGAGGGTATCGATATGAAAGTATGTGTTAATGAACGAAAGATTGTTGATGTGCCCAAGTGTGGGAATGTATATAATGGCTAAAATCGTGCATGGAAAGTAATGAAAAAAGGTATTATGAAATGATGTAAATGATTTGAACGATTATAGAAACACCGTGTACATGAGTTACTCCTTGGTTAGAATATGGTGCCTTGGGCCCAAACAAATAAATTATTGATATGAACTTGTGTTCGTTGAAATGATGATTCTTGTGATGAAATTGTTTGTGGTTGTTGTTATGAATTTAAATTGCCAGGCGGGGTCGGGTTGCACGCCGCAACATGAAGTAATAAGGTTGATGGGTTGTAGTTTTAAGGGTGGCCGAGGTAATAAGGATGGAATGTGATCATTATCACTACTGAAATGAAAATCTATGGAACTCTTGAATATGGTGATGTTGAAAGGGGAAAAAGGAGAGATTGTGAAACTTGTTGAGTTTTGTTGTTTCTTTCCACGTGCATTGATTAATTCGTTCTATTGCTGTCTCTTAATTGTGTATTGTTTGATTGTGCTTGGGATAAAGTTTGTTCATACATACTAGTACTATTCCACAGTACTAACGTCCTTTTTTTCGGGGGTGCTACATTCTCCTATATGAATGTAAGTGGTTGTAGAGCAGGTAATTCATCCCACCGTCAGTAGTGCCTCCTCTCCTTTCTGTCAGCTGTTCTGGTGGGACCCACTTCCTCCTGGGGTCACGTGTGGCTCATGTCGCCTCGTTTTGAGTTTATGGTGTAGTGTGAGGTATAGCCGGGGCCTTGTTGCCGGCTAGTAGTATATAAATCTTTTGTATTCCTAAAGGCTCCGTTGACACAATGTGGGTAGTGTACATATGTATTTTGGGTAAGTAATGGTACGGTTCGGAATCGTGGTCCACGTTGTTAATGTTGTATGAAATTTGTAAGCTTTTGGTATCATATGTTGGTAATGATAAGAAGTAGAAATTACTTCAAATTATAAATTTATGGTTAAGTTATAAATGGCTATTTCACATGAATAATGTATATTGAAATTACGGGGTAATGCGTGGGATAGGAAACGCAAATCAGGTTCGCTTGACCGGGATCATTCGGTTAGGCGCCGGTCTCGTCCCATGATTTTGGGGTGTGACAAACATGGTATCAGAGCCTAAGGTTTTAAAGGTGTCATAGGATATCTCGGAGCCGTGTCTAGTAGAGCCCTTCTTATCGGTGTGTTGTTGACCACATCTATAATTAGGGGGCTACATGGAAATTTAGGAAACACCCTTTACATTTTTATTATATATCGTGCGGTGAAATGGAAAGTGAAAATATTCTTGTCTAACTCGTGCTTTGTTCCAAGATTTTCAGTAATGGCACCAAAGAGAGAGCTCGACTCGACCTAGAGGCCAATGTCACCCCAAGTGTGGTTGTGAATTCTATACCCGATGGTGCGAGCAAGAGAGAATCCCCGACCTTGAATCTACCTGGCCTTTCTGTTCCAGACCAGAGTGTTCCTATTTCTGCTGCGGCGGAGTGTGCTGCAACCCTTTCCGCTGATATTCCCGGTCCTTCTTCGGTTCCAGCTTCAGGTCCTAGTACTTCCGATGGGGACCTTAAGGGAGTTATTCATATGTTGACGCAGTTAGTGGCCGCTCAGGCCCAAAGATCTCATGTTGCCCCTGCACCCTCTAGCGAACACGGAGATTCCGCCTGTTCCAGAGTCAACCAAAGTTCTCAAGTATTGATCCAGAGGCCGACCAGCAGGATTTTCTAGATACGATGTACAAGACGCTTCGGGTTATGAAGGCTATAAAGACAGAGGGGGTTGAGTTAGCATCTTACAGGCTGAGGGGATTAGAGTATTCGTGGTTCGAGATGTGGGAGAATTACCGTGGGGAGGGAAGTCCTCCAGCGAGATGGGATGAGTTTGTTGATGCTTTCATGGATCACTTCTTGCCTGTCGAGACTATGGCAGACCGTGCTACGGAGTTTGAGGTCCTCAAGCAAGGTAATATGAGAGTGTGGGAGTACCACATGGAGTTTGTGAGATTGTCCAAGTACGCTCCTCGGTTGGTATCGACTATGGATGCCAGAGTTCGACGGTTTGTTTACAGCCTCAGTCCCTTGGTTGTGAATGAAGCTGCTACAGCTGCCTTGCACTTACACATGAATTATGGTAAGATAGTGGGATTCGCCCAGGCCACGGAGGTTAGAAAATTGAAGATAAGGTTGGAGAGGGACAATATTAGCAGGGCCCGGTTAGCGGGTCACTCAGGGAGTTCAGTTAGAGGAGGGAGGCCAGTTCAGGGGCGAGGACCATCAGGGTCATCCCAATTTTACGCCCAGTCCTCATCTAGTGCACCGCCATCAGTGCACCGTTATCAGCGGAGCAGTAGCTGGGACCAGGATCAGACAGTAGAAGGCCTCATCAGTCCGGTCATCTAGGAGGGAGATTCCAGCAGCAGAGGAAGGCTCGTGCCCTAAGTGTGGGTAGTTCCATACCGAGCATTGTTACCTGGATATCCCGGTATGCTACGGGTGTGGGGTGAGAGGTCATCTTCAGCAGGATTGTCGTGCGCCCAGTCAGGGCATGGGTAGTGGTTTTGCTCAGCCGTTCGGTTCTTCAGTCGCCGCATCTTCAGTGCATCCTCCAGCTCCAGTAGGGCATGGTGCATTTAGGGGTGGAGTACGAGGTAAAGGTGGACCCAGTCGCTTCTATGCTTTGAGTGGTCGCCAGAGTGCGGAGGCTTCTCCAGATGTTATTACAGGTACTCTGGCTGTTCAAGAACTTGGTGTTTATGCTCTTGTTGATCCGGGGTCCTCTTTGTCATATATTACCCCATTTATTGCCTCAAGTTTTGGGATAGAACCCGAACAGCTTCACGAGCTGTTCTCTGTGTAAACTCATGTTGGTGATTCCATTGCAGCTGCACGAGACTATAGGAATTGTGTTATCACGGTGTGTCGTCGAGATACCACGGCCGATCTTATCGATCTTGGGATGGTAGATTTTGATGTCATCATGGGAATGGATTGGCTTTACTCGTGCTTTTCTAATCTCGACTGTCGAACCAGAATTATGAGACTACAGTTTCCTAATGAGTCAGTTATTGAGTGGAAACGGAATTATGAGACTACAGTTTCCTACCTCAAGGCCTCTAAGATGATTTAAAAGGGGTGTGTTTATCATTTGGTCCAGGTTGCGGACACCACTTCAGAAGTTTCTGCCCCCCAGACCGTCCCAGTCGTGAATGAGTTTCTTGAAGTATTTCCGGACGAGCTTCCAGGGATTCCTCCAGATAGAGAGATCGATTTCGGGATTGATGTATTTCCAGATACGCAACCAGTATCTATTCCACCATACAGAATGGCGCCAGTAGAGTTGAGGGAGTTAAAGGAGTAGTTGAAAGACTTATTAGAGAAGGGGTTCATTCGGCCAAGTGTGCCGCCGTGGGGCGCTCCGATTCTTTTCGTCAGGAAGAAGGATGGGTCATTTCAGATGTGTATTGATTATCGGAAGCTCAACAAAGTCACTATCAGAAACAAGTATCCATTGCCTCGGATAGATGATTTGTTCGACCAATTGCAGGGTGCGAGGTTTTTGTCCAAAATTGATTTACGGTCGGGGTATCACCAGTTAAAGATCAGAGAGCAAGATATTCTTAAGACAGCCTTCAGAACTCGTTATGGACATTTTGAAATTTTGGTAATGTCCTTTAGACTCACCAATGCTCCAACGACTTTCATGGATCTTATGAATCGGGTTTTCAAACCGTTTCTTGACTCCTTCGTGATTGTTTTTTTTATGACATCCTTGTCTACTCGCGGAGTCGGGAGGATCATGCCAATCACCTCAGGTCAGTTCTGCACTCTTCATCAGCACCAATTGTATGCCAAGTTTTCAAAGAATGAATTTTGGCTGGAGTCAGTCGAGTTTTTGGGTCATGTCATTTCCAGAGAAGGGATAAAGGTCGTTCCCCAGAAGATCGCAGCGGTGAAGGATTGGCCTATACTAACGAGCCCGACAAAGATTTGCAGTTTCATGGGTCTAGCTGGGTATTGTCGAAGGTTTGTGGAAGGATTCTCTGCCCTCGCCTCCGCATTGACTAAATTGACGCAGAAAGCAACTAAGTTCGAATTGTCCGACGCTTGTGAGAAGAGATTTCAGGAGTTGAAATCAAGATTGACGTCGACACCGGTGTTAATTTTTCCAGACGGCATGTAGGGATTTATGGTTTATTGCGATGCTTCAAGGGTTGGTTTGGGATGTGTGTTGATGCAACACGGGAAGGTTATAGCCTATGCTTCCAGGCAACTCAAGAATCACGAGAAGAATTATCCGACGCATGATTTAGAACTCGCGGCAGTTGTGTTTGTGTTAAAAATCTGGCGGCAATATTTGTATGGGGTCCATGTGGACGTGTTCTCAGACCACAAGAGTCTCCAATATTTTTTCAAGCAGAAGGAGTTGAATTTAAGGCAGTGACGATGGTTAGAATTTCTTAAGGATTGTGATGTGAACATTCTGTACCATCCAGGGAAGGCGAATGTGGTGGCCGACGCTCTCAGTCGGAAGTCTATGGGTAGTTTGGCTCATTTGAAAGTGGATAAGAGGCTTATACCCCGAGAGGTTTATCAATTGACCAGTCTGGGGGTCTGTCTCTCTATCTTAGACGAGGGAAATATTATGGTGCATAACGGGGCAGAATCATCACTTGTAGCGGAAGTCAAAGAAAAGCAGTATATGGATCCAGCATTGGCGCAGTTGAAGGAGGCAGTTTTGAATAGCAAGATTTCTGCATTTTCACTCGGTAGCGATGATGGTGTTTACGGTGCCAGGGAAAGCTATGTGTTCCTGATGTTGACAATCATCGGGAGAGGGTGATAGCGGATGCTCACAATTCCAGGTACGTGCACCCAGGTTCTACGAAAATGTATCAAGATCTCCGAGAAGTTTATTGGTGGAGCGGCATGAAAAGAGGTGTGGCAGACTTTGTATCTAAATGTCCAAATTGTCAGCAAGTGAAGGCCGAGCATCAGAGGCTTGGTGGGTTAACTCAGATTATGGAAATTCCTATGTGGAAATGGGAAATGATCAACATGGATTTAGTACCTTGCACTAGCGCAAGTTCGACCTTATTTGGGTGATATGGATGGACTCACGAAATCAACTCACTTCTTGCTAGTGAAGTCCACCGATAATGCAGAACAACACGCTCAGTTGTATATCAAGGAAATAGTCGGGCTTCATGGTACTCCAGTTTCTATTATCTCAGATTGAGGAGCCTAGTTAACGGCTAATTTTTTTTAGGAAATTTCATCAAGGTTTGGGTACTCAGGTAAATCTCAGCATGGTTTTCCATCTGCAGACTGATGGTCAGGCCGAGTGGACTATTCAGACACTTGAAGATATGTTACGGGCTTGTGTGTTGGACTTCATGGGTAGTTGGGATGATCATTTACCGCTTATCGAATTTGCTTACAATAACAGCTTTCACGCTAGTATTCATATGGCCCCATTCGAGGCATTGTATGGAAGAAGGTGTAGATCTCTGATTCGGTGGTTCGAGGTTGGCGAGGCAGAATTATTAGGGCCAGATCTTGTGCACCAGGCGTTGGAAAAAGTCCGATTCATTCGAGAGAGGATGAAAATAACTCAGAGCCGTAAAAAATCCTATGCGGACGTTCGTCGAAGTGAATTGGAATTCTAAGTAGATGATTGGGTATTCTTGAAGGTATCTCCCATGAAAGAGTGGTGCAATTTAGGGAGAAAGGGAAATTAAGCACAAGGTATGTCGGGCCATATCTGATTGCTCAAAGGATAGGACAAGTGGCTTATAGGTTTGAATTACCCCCTGAATTGTCATTAGTTCACCCGGTGTTACACGTGTCCATGTTGAAGAAAGTGGTTGGAGATCCATCAGTCATCGTTCCAGTTGAGACTATTGAGGTTAATGAAGAACTATCGTATGAAGAGGTTCCAGTTAATATTCTTGATAGACAAGTCCGTAGATTGAGGAACAAAGAAATTGCTTCAGTTAAAGTATTATGGCGAAGTCATCACGTTGAGGAAGCCACGTGGGAAACGAAAAATGAGATGAAAGAAAAAGATCCCCATTTGTTTGAATAAGTCTATTAGTTCGTCTGAACTATCATCTCTAAGAAAATTATATCTTATGTTCAGTTTTGTGCAAAAGCACCCCATCTTCCCCTAATTGCCTTATTGTTGTAATTTCATAATGTGTGCTAAAACTGAACCAGCTGTTACTATTTGGGTAGTGTGCAACCCTTGAAGTAAATAAATGTTTTGTGGAACGTATGTGTTAGGCAAGTGATTAATAGTAGTGTAGGTTGGTAATGATTAATTGAAATGAATATGGTATATTGAGGCGATTAGGTTGTATGAGACTCATTAAAATTACCAAGTTATGTGCAAGAATGTGAATCATGTGCAAATTTGTGGTATAAGAAGAAAGAGCTATGTGTAGTTGACGAAATGATTGAATATTTGCAAATTGTTGAGGTAACAATGTTGTGTGTGAGTTATTGGGTGATTAAAACTGTGTAATGGTGCTTGGAAATGTGTTTCGGGGGCTCTCTGACAGGTAGATAGGTCTAATTACAAAGGGACCTCTGGCGAATGTTTTCAAAAATATTGGAGTTAGTGAAAATCTTGAAGTTTTCATATCATGCTTTCAAAACTAATTAATTTCCATAATCCTCATATGAGGACGAATGATTTTTAAGGGGGGGGGGGAGGAGGATGTAAAGACCCATAAAATTTTCTTGTTTAAAATAATGCCCGAATGAGTTCCCGAGTTGTTTTTATTGTAGAAATTTGTAAAACAGACCTAACTCGAGTAAAAAGTACCCCCGAACTTAAAGAATAAGATTTTCCAGAAAGTAGTTGTTATGCGACGCACTATGCGATCGCATAATGTGTATGTGGACCGCATAATGGTCGCATACACGGGCACATCACTGCCCCATTTGAGGACAACTATGCGGTCCAATATGTGATCGCATTTCGATTATACGGACCGCATAGCTATCGCATTGTTGCCGTTGATTTTTTTTTAGGGAACTTATGCGACGAACTATGCGATCGCATAACATGTATGCGGACCGAATAGTGGTCGCATACCTAGGCAAATTATTTTCAATTTTGGCCCATCTTGAGGGCCATTTAGCAGTCGATTCTATGGACCGCGTGTCAGGAATGCGATCGCATTCCTGACCGCGTTCTTGTATCGTGCTCCTATTTTTCTAATTTTGAAACCCGACCCCAGATCATTAAAACACCCCTCCCCTTCATTTTTAACCATTTTCTAAACAAAATTAAGGAGAGGGGATAGAGGGTTTTTGAGAGGGAAAGCTTCATCTTTATTAATTGGATTTTCAAAGTCACTCAGGCCTGAAAATTTCGAGTAATCATAATTTCTTCATTCTAACAGGTAAGAATCCCCAACCCATTTTCACTAGTTTTCAGGTTTTAAATAAAAGGGGACTCTCATGAATTGATTCTTGAAAATATAAGGTGATACCCTGCATGCATGATCATTAATGTCCATAATCTAGTATGAGGAAGAGGGTTGAGGTACAATTCACAAATGAGGGGTTGGCAGTCTAAGGGGTCACATAGCATTCGATAAAGAGCTTTAAAGAGTTCAAATTGTATGCATGATTTCCGATTCTGAGTTGAATATGTTTAATTGTGAACTAGATTGACGGTACTAGTCAGTCTGGTGATTTGTGAGTGGAAGTTAGAAAGGAATTTAGACCCCAGGTATGTATGGCTAAATTTAACCTTTGTAGAATACTCTTGTTGGGTCCGATTATATGGTACATGTACTTTGTTTGAAAATATGTTAATTGGTTGTTAAAATGTGTTGAGACGTGAGATTCTATTCTCTGATTGTCCTAGTTGATTGCCATACTACCGTGTTATATGAGGTTGTGAAAAGTGTTTTGATGTGTCTATCTTATTATGTGCAATGTTCGTAAATGCTAAAGGTTATCGATATGAAAGTATGTGTTAATGAATCAAAGATTGTTGATGTGCCCAAGTGTGGGAATGTATATAATGGCTAAAAGCCCTGCGTGGAAAGTAACGAAAAAGGGTATTGTGAAATGATGTAAATGAGTTGAACGATGGCAACACCGTGTACATGAGTTACTGCTTTGTGAGAATTATGGTGCCTTGGGCCCAAATAAATAAATTGTTGATATGAACTTGTGTTCCTTGAAATGATGATTCCTGTGATGAAATTGTTTGTGGTTGTTGTTATGAATTTAAATTGTCAGGCGGGTCGGGTTGCGCACCGCAACACAAAGTAATAAGGTTGATGGGTTGTGGTGATAAGGGTGGCCGAGGTAATAAGGATGAAATGTGATCATTATCACTACTGAAATGAAAATCTATGAAACTCTTGAATATAGTGATGTTGAAAGGGGAAAAAGGAGAGATTGCCTTGTTGATTTTGGTTGTTTCTTTCCACGTGCATCAATTAATTGGTTCTATTGTTGTCTCTTAATTGTGTACTGTTTGATTGTACTTGGGATAAAGTTTGTTCATACATACTAGTACTATTCCACATTACTAACGTCCTCTTTGTCGGAAGCGCTACGTTTTCTTATATGAATGTAGGTAGTTCTACAGCAAGTAATTTATCCCATCATCAGTGGTGCCTCCTCTCCTTTCCCTCAGTTGTTCTGGTGGGCCCCACTTCCTCTCGGGGCAACGTATGGCTCATGTCGCCTTATTTTGAGTTTATGGTGTAGTGTAAGGTATAGCCGGGGCCTTGTTGCCGGTAAGTAGTATATAATTCTTTTGTATTCGTAGAGGCTCCGTAGACACAATGTGGGTAGTGTACATATGTATTTTGGGTAAGTGATGGTATGGTTCGAAATAGTGGTCCTCATTGTTAATATTGTATGAAATTTGTAAGCTTTTGGTATCATATGTTGGTAATGATAAAAAGTAGAAATGAATTCAAGTTGTAAATTTATGGTTAAGTTATAAATGGCTATTTCACATGAATAATATATATTGAAATCACGGGGTAACGCGTGGGATAGGAAAGGCAAATCAGGTTCGCTTGACCAGGATCATTCGGTTAGGTGCCGGTCTCGTCCCACGATTTTGGGGCGTGACATCAGCACGGTTCAGCTCGATGGTGATATGTCATATGAGGTAGAGCCAGTGGCTATTTTTGGTCGACATGTCAGGAAGCTGAGATCTAAGAATATAGCTTTAGTGAAGGTTCAGTAGAGAGGACAGCTACTGGAGGATGCCACCTGGGAGACCGAGCGGGAGATGATGTACAAATATCCTCACTTATTCGAGACTCCAGGTATGTTTCTAGACCCGTTCTAGGATAAACCTTTGTTTAAGAGGGGGAGGATGTAATGACCCAGCTGGTCGTTTCGTGAGATTTACCCCGTTTCCCCATTTCTCCATTTTTCATATACTACTAGCCTATTTTTGTCGTGTTGGGTCAGTTGGTTTGGGTCCGCAGTGGTCATGATGAAAATCGAGGCATTTAGTCTCCTAAAGTAGCCTAAAAGTTAAGAAAGTCAACTGAGAGTTGACTTATCAGTGAACAACCTCGGAATGCGGATTCTATGGCTCAGATAGCTTCGTTAGGTGATTTGAGACTTAGGAGTGTGTTCGGAATGAAGTTTTGGAGTCCGGTATAGAATTAGGCTTGAATTGGCAAAAGTTAGTTTGTGGCGATTTTCGGTCAGTAGTGGAAAATAGGTTATCGGGGTCGGAATGGGATTCCGGAAGTTGGAGAAGATTTGTAATGTCATTTTGGATATGTGTGCAAATTTTCAGGTCAATCAGATGTGTTGTGGTTGGTTTCGACATCATTGGCGGAATTTAGAAGTTTCAAAGTTCATAGGATTGAATTTGATGTAATTTTGATTTTTTCGTGTTTTTTTTTTGGCGTTTCGAAGGGTTGACTAAGTTTGAATGATGTTATGGGGTTTGTTGGTAGGATTGGTTGAGGTCCCAGGGGCCTCGCGTGTATCTCGGATGCTCAAACAGGCACTTTTTGGCCTTGCGAAGTCTGTTGTTTTCTAGTTCTATGCGATCGCGTGGTTAGGATTGAGATCGCATAGGTTGCTCAGGTAAAGCAGTGCGATCGCGTAGGTGTTAGTGCAATCGCGTAGAGGATTCTGACGCGCGCGTGGGGTGGAGAGTTGTTCTATGTGATCGCGTGTATTGGTATGCGATCACATTTAGTTGGATGGTCTGTGCATCGCGATCGCATGTCTAGAGTCGAGATCGCACTGAGGAAAATTAAATGGCTGGGCAGAATGTTTTAAAGGGCATTTGTGCGAGAATAGTTTATTTTCCTCCATTATTGAATGAGTTGGGAGCTCTTTTGAGAGGGTTTGAAGAGGAAATTGAAAGGAATCACTTGGAGGTAAGGTTTTAAACTTCATAACTCATTTATATGTCGTTTTCTACGTAATTAAACCGTAAAATTGTTGGAAATAAACCCAAATTTGGGGAAGAAGGGTGCATGGAATTTGGAATTTTCTTTTGAGGAGTTGAGTGGGAAATTGTGGTCCGATTATAGTGTTCTTGGTATGTATAAAATCGTGGGAGGACGAGGATTCTAGCGATTTAAATTTTATCTAATTCCGAGACGTGGGGCCGGGGCTCGGGTTTGGTCGAATTTTGAGATTCTTGTATAATTTGATAGTTTTCGATTGGGTTGTGTTCCTTTGGTATATATTAATGCTGTTAAACTTGTTTTGGCTAGATTCAGAACAATGGGGAGCAAATTTGAGGGGCAAGAGCATAGCGGACTAGTGTTGTTGCCCGGTGGAGGTAATTAATGGTTATAAATCTTGTCCTGGGGGTATGAAACCCCGGACTACATATTTCTCACTGATTTTATAATGGCGCACATGTCGGATGACGAGTATGTGGTGCGCACTGATTTTTTGATTGGACTAGGTCCTCTCCGCGACAACTAATGCGTTGCATATTCTACTCAAAACCTTATGTTAAATTATGTTCTAATGATTGTTTAAATATTTGGGCTATAAGCCGTGTTTGGGGCTTCGTGCCGATATGTTTAGACCCTTTGGGAGATTTTTACTGTTGTTTTCCTCACTATTTATTGATGATTTCACTCAGTCACATTGTGCTTACTATTTTCGAAACTCAGCCTGATTTACACTACTTGAGATTTAAAAATGATGCTTTGGGTCGAGTACCCTATTTTACTGATTTGCCTGAGGGGCTTTTAAGAAGTTCTACTGAGTGAGGCCGAGGGCTTGATTGTGAGGATATGATACGCCACGAGATGGCTTGATATTAGCGCTTGGGCTGAAGGAGCCCCTCCGGAGTCTGCACACACCCCTAGTGAGTGCACCGAGTGCCGAGTGCTGAGTGACGAGTGGTTGGGAGGCATGAGTGACTGTGAGGTTCTGAGTGACTGATTATGAGTGACTGTGAGGCATTCCCGAGGGTTGATTATGATACTTGTTTTGCCGGAGGGGCTACTTATGATTTTACTACTTTCACTCTGAACTTATGAAATATGTTTTGCCCGAGGGGCCTCTTTATGATTCATTTCATTGTCATACTAAATCGTCTGATTCAAAGATTGTTGAAAATATACATTTTCCAAAGAATTTTTCTAAAGTTGGTTTTAAGGGATGATGATCTCATATATATCTATGTTTATACTGTTGGAATGCAAGGCTGTGCATATTGTGAATGGATGACATTGATTTTTATGTGTTTCCTTGCCGCATAGACTTGATTTATATTCATTAGTACTGAGTTGGCGTACTCACATTACTCCCTGCACCCCTGTGTGCAGATTCAGGCGCAGATACCGAGCATTAGCCACTTTTTCCGTGCGGAGCCAGAGTGCGTGATGTAGAGGTAGTTGTTCAACGTCCGCAGCATCTCCGTTTTCCCTTCTTGTTGTATCTAGCTTTTTATTCGATGGTTTTGTATTATAATAGTATATCTTTGGCTTATTTTTCTTAGATGCTCAATACATGTTGGCTCCGGTTTTTGGGGTTGGTGGCACTGTTTATTGGCCTACTTTATTTAGTAAACTCTGTATATTTTATGAAATGCTTGGAATTGGATAGGGATTTTGAAAGAAACTGTAAACATGGGATTATTGGCTAGCCTAGTTCCACGATAAGCGTCATCACGGCCAGTTTAGGTTTTGGGGTCGTGACAGTGTATCCGCTGCCAGACCGAAATGAATGGAATATACCAGCACATATATCAGATGAAGTTGTCTTACCATCCAAATGGAAAAGACCTCTTTGAATACCAAATAAGAAGCGCGACAAGCCATTCAGTGAATTACTGCAGAAGAAAAATCAACATTCGTGTAGCATATGTGGGCAGGAAGGACATAATAAGCGTACTTGTAGAAATGCTCCACGTAGGAATTAGTTCACATTCTGGCCTGTATTAGCGATATAACTATTTTTCATAACTTCTGGTGGAATTTTGAAATGATACATTATGGTTTTTTTTGCGAATATATTCTGGATATAATTAGGTGGTGTATGAAATGTAAATACATAATTCAAATATGACTATTTATATTAATTCATGCAATCTGAATACAAATAGAATACATAGTTTGTATATGATCTATGAATATTAAATTTGTATTAGAATTCATCTGAATACAACCTTTTGAATACAAATGAACACAATCTGTTAGATACATACAATATGAGTGTATTTGTCACGACTCCAAATCCTAACCTGTTGTGATGGCGCCTATCGTGGAACTAGGCTAGCCGACTGCCGCTTGTTCACAATTTCTTTTGAAAATCCCATTTAAGTTTCAAGCAATTCATAACAATATACAGAAAGTTTCTTAATATAATAGGCAAGTTCATATACAGTACTTCCATCCCCAAAACTCGGAACCAACATGTCATGAGCATCTAGTGAATTAAGCCAAAATACAGTATTATGATATAAAACTCCGAATCAAAGCTAAATACCATAGGAAGGGAAAGCGGAGATGCTGCGAACGCTGAACAACTACCTCTATATCCCTACGATCCGGCTCCACTACGATATATATAAAAGCCTAATGCTCGATATCTGCTCCTGAATCTGCACACAGATGTGCAGGGAGTAATGTGAGTACGCCAACTCAGTAGTAATGGAAATAAATCAAGTCTAAGTAGCAATGAATCACATAAAAATCAATGCCATCAAGTCACAATATACACAGCCTTACTTTCCAATAGTATACATAGATATACGAAATCGTCATGCCTTAGAAATTAACCTCATAAAAGTCCTTAAAACAATGCACATTTTTAACAACTTTAAAACAAGGATTTGGTATGCAAATGAATGTAGTACAACCATAAGTAGCCCCTCGGGCAAAAACATGTTTCATAATCAGCCCCTCGGGCATGCCTCACAATCCCTCAGCACCTCACAATCACTCAGCACCTCACAGCCACTCATGCCTCCCAATCACTCATCACTCGCACTCGGTGCGCTCACTGGGGTATGTACAGACTCCGGAGGGTCTCCTTCAGCCCAAGCGCTAATATCACTCAGCACCTCACCATCACTCTTGGCCCATGGCCACACTCGGTGGAACCACTCGAAAAGCCCCTCGGACAAAGTAATAGAACGGGGTACTCGACCCGAAAACATCATTTTAATGCTCAGGTAGTATAAATCAGGCTGTGTTTCAAATATAATAGTATGCACAATGATGCTGAGTAAAATATCAACAGGTAGTGAGGAAAACAACAGTAAACGCCCTCAAAGGGAGTAAACAGATCGGCACGAGGCCCCAAACACGACTTATAGCCCAATTATTTCACAAATATTTAGAACATTATTTAACATAAGATTTTGAGTAAATATGCAACTCATTAGTGGCCATGGAGAGGACCTAGTCCAATCCAAAAATCAGTGCGCGCCATATATTCGTCATCCGACATGTGCGCCATTCCAAATTCATTGAGAAAATAATGCAGTTCGGGGTTCCATACCCTCATGACAAGATTTAAGACCATTACTTACCTCTACCGTGCCGCGACACTAGTCCTCTATGCCTTTGCCCCTCAAATTGGCTCCTGATTTCTCCGAATCTATCCAAAACCAGTTAACATTATCAATATATACTCAAGGAACACAACCCAATCGAAAATCACTAATTTTAATCGAAAATCTCGAAATTCGGCCAAACCCGAGCCCCGGGCCCACGTCTCAGAATTTTATAATTTTTACATCATTATAAACCTCGTCCTCCCATGATTCTATATATACCAAGAACGCTAAAGTCGGACCACAATTTCCATTCAAAACCTCAAAAGAAATCTCAATTCTTTCCTCCCACTTTTCCTACTCGAATCCTTAAATTTCCAAGCCTAATCCTAACAAAATAGGATAGGGACGGGATTAACAACCAAAGAACCTTTGCTGAAGAACCTTGAATTTCCCTCTCAAAATCACCTTCAATGGACTCCTCCCGCATGCAAATTCATAAAAAATAAGAAATTTGACGGAGGGGTCCTTCTTATACTGTTCTGCCCAGTCATTTCCGCACCTGCGGACAATTGGCCGCACCTGCGGACCCGCACCTGCGGTCCCAGGTGCGCACCTACGAAAACTAACTTAACTGCCAATCCCGCATCTACGACCATATCTCCGCACCTGCGGCATCGCAGGTGCGATGCACCTTCCGCACCAGCGACATCGCAGGTGTGATGCAGCTTCCGCACTAGCGACATCGCAGGTGTGGCAAAATCCTCGCACCTGCGGACCTCTCCTTACCTAGAAAAGTCTCGCATGTGCGGCCTTTTATCCGTTCTTGCGGAACCGCACCTGCGGCTCCTCTTCCGTAGATGCGAAAACACCAGCGACCAATTTCCAAAAATCACTCCAAACTTCCTGTCAACCATCCGAAATCAATCCCGAGGCCCTCGAGACCTCAACAAAACAAACCAACATAACCCATAACATCACTCAAACTTAGTCGAGCCTTCGAAACACCAGAAACAACAGGAAAACACCAAATTTTCATCAAATTCAAACCTAAGAATCTTGGAACTTCTAAATTTCGCCAACTACGTCGAAACCAACCAAAACACCTCCGATTGACCTGAAATTTTGCAGACATATCCAAAATGACATTACGAACCAGCTCAAACTTTCAGAAATTTGATTTCGACCCCGATAGCCTATTTTCCACTGCCGACCGGAAATAGCCAAAAACTAACTTTTTGCCAATTCAAGCCTAATTCTACACCGGACATCACAAAAATATTCTGAATACACTCCCAAATCACCTAACGAAGTTATTCGAGCCATAAAGTCCACATTCTGAGGTCATTTACAAATAAGTCAATTGTCAGTTGACTTTCTCAACTATTAAGCTACATTAAAAGGCTAAATGCCTAAACTCTCACCATACCCACTCCGGACCCAAACAAACTGATCTCAAAAAGAAGGTAGCCATATATAACAAATGTAGAAATAGGGGAAATGGGGTAAATCTCACGGAACGACCGGTCGGGTCGTTACATCCTTCCCCTCTTAAACAAACGTTCATCCTCAAACGGGTCTAGAAACATACCTGGAGTCTCAAATAAGCGAGGATATCTGTCTCACATCTCCCGCTCGGTCTCCCAAGTGGCATCCTCCACCGGCTGCCCTCTCCACTGAGCCTTCACTGAAGCTATGTCCTTAGACCCTAGCTTCCTGACCTAGCGACCCAAAATAGCCACTGGCTCTACCTCATATGACATATCACCCTCGAGTTGAACCGTGCTGAAGTTCAAAACATGGGAAAGGTCACCAACATACTTCCGAAGCACCGAAAAATGGAATACTGGATGAATACTCGATAAACTGGGAGGCATAGCAAGCCTATAAGACACCTCCCTACCCTCTGAAGTACCTCAAATGGCCCAATGAACCTGGGACTCATCTTCCTCTCTTCCCGAATCTCATAACACCCTTCATGGGTGACACCTTCAGCAACACCATATCCCCGACCATGAAAGACACATCTCAGACCTACCGGTCCGCATAACTCTTCTTCCTACACTGCACCGTGCGAAGCCGCTCCTGAATCGAATTTTCCTTACTCAAAGCATCCTGAACCAAGTCTGTGTCCAATAGCCTAGCCTCGCCCGGCTCAAGCCAACCAACCGGAGATCTACACCTCCTACCAAACAAAGCCTCATACGGAGCCATCTGGATACTCGACTGATAGCTGTTATTATATGCAAACTCCGGTAGTGGCATAAACTGATCCCATGAACCACAAAAGTCAATCACAAGCACGCAACATGTCTTCCAAATTCTGAGTGGTACGCTCCGACTATACATCGGTCTGAGGATGAAACGTTGTGATTAACTCAACCTAAGTACCCAACTCTCTCTGGACGGCTCTCCAAAACTGAGATGTGAACTGAGTGCCTCTGTCAGAAATGATAGAAACTGGAACCCCATGCAATCGGAAAATCTCCCTGATATAAATCTCAGCTAACCTCTCTGAAGTATACGTAGTACCAACAGGAATGAAGTGTGTGGACTTGGTCAGTTGATCCACCATAACCCATATAGCATCAAACCTCCTCAAAGTCCGTGGGAGCCCAACTACGAAGTCCATGGTGATCTGCTCCTAATTTCACTCCGAAATATCAAACCTCTGAAGCAATCCACAAGATCTTTGGTGATCATACTAGACCTGCTGACAGTTGAGACACCGAGCCACATACTACACAACATCCTTCTTCATTCTCCTCCACCAAGAAAACTGCCTCAACTCCTGATACATCTTCGCAGCACCCGGATGGATGGAATACCGCGAACTATGAGCCTCTGCTATAATCAAATCGCGAAGCCCATGTACATTGGGCATGCAAATCCGGCCCTACATCCTCATGACCCCATCATCACCAATAACCACATCTCTGGCATCACCGCGACGGACCTGGTCCTGAAGAACAAGCAAATACGGATCGTCATACTGGAGTGCTCTAATCTGATCGTAAAGAGAAGACTTGGAGGCTACACAAGCCAACACCCGCGAAGGCTCTGGTAGATCCAATCTTACCAACTAACCTGCTAAGGCCTAAACATCATGAGCTAATGGCCGCTCTGCTACTGAAAGGTAAGCTAAACTCCCCAAAATCTCTACTCTGCGACTCAAGGCATCGGCCACTACATTGGCCTTCCCCGGATGATATAAGATAGTGAGATCATAATCGTTGAGGAGCTCTAACCATCCGCTCTGTCGCAAATTCATGTCCTTCTGCCTCAGCAGATACTGCAAATTGCGATGGTGAGTGAACATCTCACACTGCACTCCATACAAATAATGCCGGCAAATCTTCAAGGCATGGACAATAGCAGCTTACTCAAGATCATACACTGGATAATTCTTCTCTTGCACCTTTAACTATCTAGACGTGTAGGCAATCACCCTACCAACCTGCATCAATACCGCCCCCAAGCCAACTCTAGAAGCATCACAATAAACTGTGTAAGAACCCAAATCAGTAGGCAAAACTAATACTGGAGTTGTAATCAATGATGACTTGAGCTTCTGAAAGCTCTCCTCACACTCATCGGACCATCTGAATAGATCACCCTTCTGGGTCAATCTGGTCAAAGGCAAATCTATCGAAGAGAATCCCTCCACAAAGCGATGGTAATATCCTGCCAAACCAAGGAAACTCCTAATCTCTATAGCTGAGGACGGTATGGGCCCACTCTACACCGCCTCTATATTCTTTGGATCAACCTGAATCCCCTCACTAGACACCACGTGCCCCAAGAAAACTTCCGATCCCAGCCAAAACTCACACTTGGAGAATTTTGCATAAAGCTTCTTCTCCCTCAATCTCTATAACACAACTCTCAAATGCTGAACATGCTCTTCCTAGCTACGAGAATAAACCAGGATGTCATCAATGAACACAATGACGAAGGAATCAAGATAAGGCTAAAATACGTTGTTCATCAGTTGCATGACCGCAGCTGGGGCATTGGTCAGCCCAAATGACATAACCAAGAACTCATAATGACCATACCTGGTCCTGAAAGCAGTCTTCGGAATATCAGAATCTCGGATCCTCAACTGATGATACCTGGATCTCAAATCAATCTTGGAAAATACTCTGGCTCCCTGAAGCTGGTCAAACAAATCATCAATGCGGGGCAAGGGATACCGGTTCTTCACCGTAACCCTATTCAACTGCCGATAGTCAATACACATATGCATGGACCCATCCTTCTTCTTAACGGACAACACCGGTACACCCCAAGGTGACACACTAGGCCGAATGAACCCTTTATACAGGAGCTCCTGAAGCTTCTCCTTCAAATCCTTTATCTCCGCTGGTGCCATACGATATGGTGGGAAAGAAATAGGCTGACTGCCTGGCACCAGGTCAATACCTAAATCAATATCCCTATCAGGTGGCATGCCTTGCAGGTCTGCAGGAAACACATCCAGAAAATCACGGACCATAGGAACCGAATCAATAGCGTGAGTTTTACCACCGACATCCCTCACAAAGGCCAAATAAGATAAACACCCCTTTCCAATTATGCGCCGAGCCTTCAGGTAAGAAATCACGCTGCTAGGCATATACTCGAAAGAACCTCTCCACTCAACCCTCGGACACCCCCGCATGGCTAAGGTCACGGTCTTAGTGTGACAATCAAGAACAACATGGTACGGAGATAACCAATACATGCCCAATATCACGTCCAAATCGACCATGCTGAGTAACAGTAGGTCCACTCGGGTCTTCAAACCCCCAATAGATATCATGCATGATCGATACACGCAGTCCACAACAACAGTATCGCACATCGGAGTCGGCACTTCAACAGAGGTGACTAGCGACTCACAGGGCACATCCAGAAAACCGGCAAAATATGAAAAAACATAGGAATATGTGGAACCAGGGTCAAATAAAGACAAGGTATCATGGCAACAGACTGAAACAATACCTGCAATCATGGCATCTGACGCCATAGCTTTCGGCCTGGCTGGAAATGCATACACACGAGCCTGACCTCCCCCTGCTCGACCTCCCCCTCTAGGGCGGCCTCTGGCTGACTGACCACCACCCCTGGCTACCTGGGCGGGCGGTGAAGTTGCTGGAGCTGAAGTCGAGGGCTGGCCCCTCTACTAAGAAGATCCACCAGAACGGCGTAGATAGTGCCTCCACCCGTGCCCGAACTATCCACACACAAAATAACTACCTGAAGCTGGAGGCGAGGACTGGTAGAAACCCCTAGCACCTGTACGGCCACTGGAAGACTCCTGTATAGATGAACCCCAAACTAGAGGTGCTCGAGCTGCACTCTGAGCTGGGAGGGCACCAAAAGAAGTACGGCATGACTGAGAACCACGGGGACCCTGCCCCGAAGATGCACCACTATATGTTGGGCGGCCTATCTGAGGAGGCCTGAATGAACGGCCCCTACCCTGCTGAAACTGTCCCCTGAAGGAAGCACCACTAGAACTGTCCGAACCACGAGGCCTCTTGGCCTCCCTCTCCTCCCGCTCCTGGCGGTGAACAGACTCAATATCTCGAGCTATGTCAACAACCTGCTCGAATGAAGCACCTGATACTCTCTCCTGAGTCATAAACAACCGAAGCTGATAGGAAAGACCATCTACGAACCTCCTCACCCTTTCCCTATCAGTAGGGATAATCTCAGAAGCATGCCTAGCCAACTCAAAAAATCTCATCTCGCACCGAGTGACTAATAACTCTTCCTGGTGCAGCTGCTAAAACTGCCTACGTTGCTCCTCTCTGTGGGACTGAGGAACATACTTCTCCGAAAAGATCGTGGAGAACTGCTGCCAGGTAAGAGGTTCTGAACCAACCAGTCTACGCCTTTCGAAAGACTCCCACCAGGTAAAGGCACCACCCGCAAACTGAAATGTAACAAACGAAACCCCACTAGTCTCCAGAATACCCGCGGTGCGCAGTATCCTCTTGCACCTATCTAGAAATCACGGGGCATCCTCGCCCTCTGTACCGCTGAAAGTCGGAGGCTGAAGTCTACTGAATCTCTCTAACCTGCGTTGCTCGTCCTCAGGCAAAGCAGGGACCACATAATCCTCAACCGGAGCAGCTGGCTGAGCTGGGGCTGCTCCCGGTGCCTAAATACCCTGTGCAGCCTACTTAGGTGCCCGGGCCGCTGGAGTCTGGTTGCCTCCCCCAGCCTGAGCTGTGGTGGCAGAAGAAGACATGGAAATGGCCTGAGCCAAACCGGTGCATACCGATAATATCTGAGACAGGGCCTCCTGAAGACCCGAAATAACCATAGGCACTACTACTACCTGATCCTGTCCCGATGGGACACCATCGGATGGAACCTGATCATGATCGATAGGGGGATCCTGAGGTACTGCCTCGGCTGCTATGCGGGCTGGCCCCCTACCTTTACCACGGCCTCGACCGCGGCCTCGACCTCTCGCTGGTCTAGCCGGTGACTGGTCGCGCTGATCGGTATGGTGTGTCCTCGCCATTGGTGAGAGAATGAAACAACGTAAGTTCAGATTTCAAGAATCAACAGATCAGCACGAAAGAGTTCAAGAAAGATAGAATGTTTCCTAAAAGTTTTGCAGCCTCTCGAAGATAAGTTTAGACGTCTCTATACCGATCCGCAAGACTTTACTAAACCTGTTCATGACCGTTGAGTCCTATGTAACCTAGGATTCTGATACCAAGCTGACACGATCCCAAATCCTAAGCAGTCGTGATGGCTCTTATAGTGAAACTAGACTAGCCGACTACCGCGTGTTCACAATTTCTTTTGAAAATCCCATTTAAGTTTCAAGCAATTCATAACAATATACAGAAAGTTTCTTAATATAATAGGCAAGTTCAAATACAGTACTTTCGTCCCCAAAACCTGGAACTAACATGTCATGAGCATCTAGCGAATTAAGCAAAAATATAGTATTATGATATAAAACTCCGAACCAAAACTAAACACAATAGGAAGGGAAAGCAGAGATGCTGCTAACGCTGAACAGCTACCTCTATATCCCCAAGATCCGGCTCCGTTGTAAGCTTAATGCTCGATATCCGCTCCTGAATCTGCACACAGAGGTGCAGGGAGTAATGCGAGTACGCAAACTCAGTAGTAATGGAAATAAATCAATTCTAAGTAGCAAGGAATCACATAAAAATCAATGCCATCAAGTCACAATATACATAGCCTTACTTTCCAATAGTATACATTGACATACGTAATCGTCATGCCTTAGAAATCAACTTCATAAAAGTCCTTAAAACAATGCACATTTTTAACAAATTTAAAACAAGGATTTGGTATGCAAATGAATGTAGTAAAATCATAAGTAGCCCCTCGGGCAAAAACATGTTTCATAATCAGCCCCCCGGGCATGCCTCACAATCCCTCAGTACCTCACAATCACTCAGCACCTCACAACCACTCATGCCTCCCAATCACTCATCACTCGGTGCGCTCACTGGGGGTGTGTACAAACTCCGGAGGGGCTCCTTCAGCCCAAGTGCTAATACCACTCAGCACCTCACCATCACTCTTGGCCCTCAGCCACACTCGGTGAAACCACTCGAAAAGCCCCTCGGGCGAAGTAATAGAGCGGGGTACTCGACCCGAAAACATCATTTTAATGCTCATGTGGTGTAAATCATGCTGAGCTTCAAATACAACAGTATGCACAATGATGCTGAGTAAAATCATCATCAGATAGTGAGGAAAACAACAGTATAACGCCCTCAAAGGGTCTAAACAGATCGGCACGAGGCCACAAACACGGCTTATGGCCCAATTATTTCACAAATCCATAGAACATGATTTTACATATGATTTTGGGTAAATATGCAACTCATTAGTTGCCGCTGAGAGGACCTAGACCAATCAAAAAATCAGTGCGCGCTACATATTCGTCATCCGACATGTGCGTCATTCCAAATTCAGTGAGAAAATAACAGTCCGGGGTTCCATACCCTCAGGACAAGATTTAAGACCATTACTTACCTCTACAGGGCCGCGACACTAGTCTGCTATGCCTTTGCCCCTCAAATTGGCTCCCGATTGCTCCGAATCTTGCCAAACCAGTTAACATTATCAATATATACTCAAGGAACACAAACCAATCGAAAATCACTAATTTTAATCAAAAATCTCAAAATTCGGCCAAACCCGAGCCCCTGGCCCACTTCTCGGAATTTGACAATTTTTACATCATTAGAATCCTCGTCCTCCCACGATTCTATACATACCAAGAACACTAAAATCGGACCACAATTACCATTCCAAAACCTCAAAAGAAATCCCAATTCTTTCCTTCCACTTTTCCTACCCAAATTCCTTAAATTTCCAAGCCTAATCCTAACAAAATAGCATAGGAACGGGATTAACAACCAAAGAACCTTTGCTCAAGAACCTTGAATTTCTCTCTCAAAATCACCTTCAATGGACTCCTCCCACATGCAAATTGATGAATACTAAGAAATTTCGCGGAGTGGTCCTCTTTATACTGTTCTGCCCAGTTGTTTCCGTACCTGCGGACAATTGGCCGCACCTGTGGTCCCAGGTGCGCACCTGCGAAAACTAACTTAACGGCCAATCATGCACGTGCCACCATATCTCTGCACCTGCGGCATCGCAGGTGCGATGCACCTTCCGCACCAGCAACATCGCAGGTGCAACAAACTCCTTGCACCTGCGGACCTCTCCTTACTTAGACAAATCTCGCACCTGCGACCTTTTCTCCGCTCCTGTAGAACCGCACCTGTGGCTCCTCTTCCGCAGGTGCGAAAACACCAGCAACCAGCAGATTTCCAAAAATCACTCCAAACATCCCGTCAACCATCCGAAATAAATCCCGAGGCCCTCGGGACCTCCACCAAACATACCAACATAACCCATAACATTACTCAAACTTGGTCGAGCATTCGAAACACCAAAAACAACAGGAAAGCACCAAATTTTCCTCAAATTCAAACCTAAGAATTTTAGAACTTCTAAATTTCGCCAACTACACCGAAACAAACCAAAACACCTCCGATTGACCTGAAATTTTACAGACATATCTAAAATAACATTACGAACTTGCTCAAACTTCCAGAAATTCCATTTCGACCTCGATAGCCTATTTTCCACTTCCGACCGGAAATAGCCAAAAACTAACTTTCTCCAATTCAAGCATAATTCTACACCGGACATTGCAAAAATATTATGAACACACTCCCAACTCCCCAATCACCTAACGTAGCTATTCGAGCCAGAAAATCGGCATTCCGAGGTCGTTTACCAATAATTCAACTCTCAGTTGACTTTCTCAACTATTAGGATACTTTAAAAGGCTAACTGCCTAAACTATCACCATAACCACTCCGGACCCAAACCAACTGATCCAACACATCAAAAACAAGGTAGCGATATATAACAAATGCAGAAATAGGGGAAATGGGGTAGATCTCACGGAACAACTGGTCGGGTCGTTACAGTATTGTAAAAAAGATGTCATATTTCATTCACTATCCACTGATTTTTTTTTTCTAATTACATATAAATGTAACTAAAAACAAAACAATACTTTGGATCATGGATTGTATATTATTTTTGCATATTAAAATACATGTATTCAAATATCAATGAATACCTATTAATACAATCTATTATATATACGATATACGTGTATTGTATAAAGGTTTTATAGAGTCCTAATATATGTAAATAAATATAAAAAAAATATGATGACAACCTGTAAATTACATCTGAATACAACCTGTGGAATGCAATATGTTGAATATAGATAAATAGAATGTGTATTCGAATACATCTGAATACATCATGTTGAATAGATATGAATACAATCTGTTAGATACATACGATATGAGTGTATTGTAAAAAATATGTCATATTTCATTCACCATCCAATATTTCGTTTTCCTTTATTACATATAAATATAACTAAAAACAAAATGACTCTTTGGATCAGGGATTTTATATGATTTCTTCATATTAAATACATGTATTCAAATACCACTAAATACATATTAATACATATGGTATGAGTGTATTGTATATAGGTCTTATAAACTCCTAATATATGTAAATAAATATAAAAATACATGTAGACAACATAGGTTTAAATACGTATGTATAAAACTTGTGGAATGCAATATGTTGAATACAGATCAATAGAATGTGTATTCGAATACATCTGAATACAACCTGTTGAATACACATGAATACTATCTGTTAGATACATACAAACACATCCTGTTGAATTTAGATGCACAAAAATATTGAATACATCGACTGAATACTTTAAATGATGATATATAAACACTGTTGATACAGTGAATAGAAGGAAATCATAATAATTTTCTTAACTAAACACCATCTTTACCAAAACATTATCACAAAAATACGACCATCCAAAACTACATTCACCTAAAACTACTCTAACATTATCTTAACCGACGTACCCGAATCCTTGATTTGCCTAACAATCATTGAGGGTGCTTCACTCTCGCTTATGCAATCAGCATCTATATTCCGCATAGCATAGTCCCAAAGGAGGGCACGATATCTTTGACGGAGTAAATTGGCATCAAATATTTTTTGAGAAACCAAACCAAAAGTGCTCAGAAACTTTGTGTATGTCGCAACATGCAACCCACAATCCCTGAAAACATATACTAACACAATTAAAAGCAATTCATATTATTAGAGCTATAAATGATACAAGGAAGAGAATTGGTGTCATACATGCTCCCAGATTTTTTTTGAGGCAGAATTGAAATGAAAAAAAACATCAAAGGGATCAGTTTGTGCCTTGTCACTGTATGCTGAGTCATGATACCAATCTATGCCTTGCTTATCTCTGTAAAAATCACTGGTCTATAGATACAGAGCTACAAGCTTAGCTAGGTTACCTATTTTAGAAGCCACATAGGCATCATGACTTGCTGATCTATATGAGTCATATACTTTGATACATCTCTCCTTGAATGAGACAACTGCCAATATCCAATGAAGTTTGTCCTTCAAGTCGACTGGTATCAAGACATTGTCAACAGTATTCCACGGTACATTAGCTAGTAATCTATAGCCCCTTATGTACTCACAAACCACATCCTCTTCTTTAGCTACATTTGCATTACTATCCGTATCAACATACATGTCGAAGATTTCAGCGGTTCTTGTCTTGAAAATACAATCAACAGTTGTATACTTGAAGTTGGTTATTTGGTTGTACTTGTCCTTCTTTCTCAAGTAGTAAAATATGATATCAATATTCTACATATAAAATTTATCACATAGCGTCAGTACGTTGAATGAAATCAGTAAAACATACCGAATATACAAAATTGTATTTAGAAGTATCAACTGATGAATACATGTATGTATTTGACATCGAATACAACTAAATACATTTTGGTAACTATATACATATTGATAATGAAACATATTGGTCTGCATCATGTCGTACAATTGACAATATAATAAAGAAAACATACTACTTATAGCAAGATATACATGAATAAATAATTATAAATCTGAATACATTTAAATACACAAAAACCTCATAACGCATGGGATTGGCCCGGGCATCCGGCGTGTATTATCAGCAACAGGGAACAAAACATAACTCATATAAATCAACTAATTACATACCACATCAACAATATAAAAATACAATGCATACAAAATATGTATGAGTTCTCAAACTATGAATACAATTTGACAAATCATACATATGCAAAATGCAATATACTGAATCTGGGAGTTGTATATCTTACATTGTCATTCCATTGCTTACCGTCAATAGATAGAAGGTAAAACCAATTTTTTCAAGTGACTTGATCGATTCCAAAATCTGACGGTATATGTAGTGTTGACTTGTTTATCTTGTAATGGTCTTCAAATCACATCTACAATAATTTTTAAATAAACATTATATCTATTTTTGAAAGTGGATATAAATATATATTAGACATACTGGACAAAAGACTTACTTTTGACCATGTTTAGAGAGATGACCTTCGCGAACCATTTTTCATACTCCTCAATGACTAATGTAGGATGTGGCACCGATATCAAATCATCTTCAAAGGGGTGTGTTTTTTCAAATATGGGTTCAGCTTAACAGAGGTACCTATTGTTCATTAAAGTAGTTAACAGAGCCATTTAATTATAGATACCATGGGGAAAAAGATCATAACTTTATAATACATTGTCTTTTTGAAGAATTTATTAACTTGCGGACTCGAAGTTTGACTCGTAAGGCGAAGAATACCATCTAATTTGACGCTGATTCCTATGAGAGGGTAACGGGGCTGCATCTGCTTCATTTTTTGCTGCATGATGTATCACAATTCTTGTTTATGGAATTTGACTTGGAAGAAACTTGTCCGCCAACTCAAATTGTGATACATGTACTTCTTTGGACTCGCCCTCATAGCATATATGTGGTATTCTACACAGCACCTCAGATGTAGTATTACCCTCAACTCTTACTTCACCAGAAACATGAGTAACATCTGTATTATGTTGATCTATACAGATGTATATGAATGTATTATAAAATTTCTAAAAAGATAATACATTACATATTTTCAATAAATCAAAATACATCTAAAGATTAAACATGTTTATATGTATGATATGTAAGTACATTGTATTTAGAATCCAAGCTTAAATACATATAGATAATGTTGGAATACATCTGTATCCATCAACATACAATATTCAAAGATCAAAAGTAATATGTACAAGTACATTTCATTTAGAATACATATAAAATATAATTGCATACATGTTTCAGTTTGTATGTGTGTTTATATAATCCTGAATACTTATGTATAACCGGAATGATATATATATATGCATACATGTTGTATAGATGATTAATCTGAATAATAGCAAAAACATATAGTATGTTTATGTTTATATAAACATATACTAAAAGAGATTAAAAAATGTTAACCTCTGCATTATTGCCCATACCTATATCATTCTTTGTTTGAACATTTGGATTATCTTGGACTTTGGCATCAGATGACATTTGAATACCATCATCATGCCTCCTTGTATTTTTCTTTCTCTTATATACCCATTCCGTGGGCTGATTGGCTTTAATCTAGTCAGAAAGCTTCTTAAAAGTTTCATTGATCAATGTTCTTAGAGACGTGAACTCACCCATCACCTAATCAATACACAAAAAAATAGATAGGTGTTGGAAAAATATATGAATGTTGATTTCCAAACTGAAATGCTTGCTAGTGGCATACAAAACTCACATATTCTTTGAATGAATTTAGATCATTCCTCAAAGAAGATACTTCGTCTGTTTTAGAACATCCTGACTTCTTATCATGCAATACAGTTTGATTGATTTCAGATATACCAGCATAGGAGTGTTGGGTTGAGTCTCTGCCTCTGAGGAATCTATAATCTGGTCTTGGTGCTTCTTGTGGGGTGGTTATGAAGAAGGTCCAACCCTTGTATCAAATTTCTTCTTAGGCTGAAGATGTGGTGTAGGACTAACGTCACCGAATCATATGCATAATTGTCTTAATGAGTAGCAGTAGGACTGTTCTCTACCTCAACGCCTCCCAGAGGAATTTGAATAACACCAAGCTTTGCATTGCTTGGTTGTATGTCACTGTAAACAATCTGAAAATCGAAAATATAGTCAAAGTGAACGACATTTGTTGTATGGTTACAAAGGTATGCTCATTGAATGGATCTGAATATGCACAAATGTATTTTGTATGAAGATGTGTTCAAATGTAGGTTGTATGTAAATGCAGATTGTATGCAACTGTAAAATACAGTTTGTATACAAATGTATGTTGTATGCAAATGGAAAATATAGGTTGTATGTAGATGTATGTTGTATGTTGTATGCAACATATTGTATTGTCACTACCCAAATCCTAAACCGTCTGTGATGGCGCCTATCATGGAACTAGGCTAGCTAATAATCACATAATTACACTTTCTTTCCAAAATCCCAACAATTTTCAAACATTTCATAAAGTATATAGAATTACTGAATTCATTAGGCAAAATAAACCGCTAAATAGTCTAAACCATCCCCAAAATCCGGAGTCAACATGTCATGAGCATCTAAGAAATATACCAACAAGTCTACTATTACATTACAAAACCTCCGAACAAATAACTAGATACAACAAAAGAAGGGAAAACAAAGATGCTGCAGGCGCTGAACAACTACCTCTATATCCCGAACTGCGGCTCCGCACGGAATAGATGGCTAACGTTCAGTATCAAAACCTGTATCCGCACACAGGGGTGCAGGGATAATGTGAGTACGCCAACTCAGTAGTAATGAAAAATAAATCAAGCCTAAGCAGCAAGAAGCACATAAAAAAATCAATATCATCAGTTCACAGTATGCACAACATTTCTTTCCAACATTATATACATAGATATATGAAATCATCTTGCCTTAAAACAAACTTCAGAAAAATCCTTTGAAAAATGTGTTTTCCTACAATTTCATAAACAAAAATAACTGAAGGATTTAGTGAAAAATGAAATAAATCATAAGTAGCCCCTCGGGCGAAAACATGAATCATAAATCGCCACTCGGGCAGAACATCACTCAGCACCTCACAACCACTCAGTATCAGCCCCTCGGGCAACCTCACTGTCACTCATGCCTCCCAATCACTATTACTCGTCACTTAGAACTCGCACTCAGTAGGTACTTGCGCTCACTGGGGATGTGTACAGACTCCGGAGGGGATCCTTCAGCGCAAGCGCTAATATCAAGCCACCTCGTGGCGTATTATATCCTCACAATCAGGCTTTCGGCCTCACACAGACAGAACCTCTCAAAATCCCCTCAGGCGTATCAGTAAAACGAGGTACTCGACCCAAAACATCATTTTATATCTCAAAATAGTGTAAATAAGGCTGAGTTTCGAAAATAGTTAAGCACAATATGACTGAGTTTAAATTATAAATCAACAGTGAGGAAATAGCACTAAAAAGCCCCCAACGGGTCTAAACAAGTCAGCACGCGGCCCCAAACATGGCTTATAGCCAAATATCGCAATAGTCTTTATAAAACAATTTAACATATGATTTAGAGTAAAATATGCAGCTCAATAGTTGTCGTGGAGAGGAACAAGTCCAATCCAAAAATCAGTGCGCTCCAGTTACTCGTCATTCGACATGTGCGTCATTCTAAAAACAGTGAGAAATATGAATTTCGGGGTTTCATACCATTAGGACATGATTTATAACCATTACTTACCTCTACCAGGCCACAATACTAATCTGTGATACTCTTGCCTATCAAATTGGCTCCCGATTGCTCTGAATATAATCAAACCGTATTAACATCATCAATATACGCTAAAGGAACACAACCCAAACGAAAACTATCAATTTAGACACAATTCTCGAAATTCCACCGAACCCGAGCTCCTGTCCCACCTCTTGGAATTCGATAATATTTACATCACTAGAATCCTCGACCTCCCATGACTCTATACATACCAAGAACACTAAAATCGTACCACAATTGCCCACTCAAATCCTCAAAAGAAAATCCCTATGCCATGCACTTAACTTCCCCAAATTTTGGGTTTAATTTCAACAATTTTCTAGTGTAATTACTTTGAAAACAATATAGAAACAAGTATGAAGTTGGAAACCTTACTTCCAAGTGAGCCACTTTGATTTCTTCTTCAAACCCTCTCAAATAGCTCTCAACTCGTTCAAAAATGGAGGAAAAATGAGCCAATCTCGCAAATAAGGCCTTTAAAATATTTTGTCCAACCCTTATAATCCCTTCAGTGTAATCGCGACTCAACCCACGCAATCCCGATGCACATCCTAGACCACCCTACACGATCTCATACCAACACAGGCGATCGCATAGAACAAATGTCCATCCCACAAAAGCGCCTCAGAACGTCTATCTGATCGCACAAAAAGCCCACGCGATCGCACTGCTTCACCTGACCAACCTATGCGATCGCAGTCCATACCACGCGATCGCATACAACAAATTACATGGCCCAGTAATTTACTCTACGCGATCGCGGATGAATCCACTCGATCGCAGCGAAGAAATCACTGCTGCTAAAACACCCGAAAATAGCAGCCTTCTTAAGGCCAAAAAGTGCATGATTGAGCATCTGAAATACACCCGAGACCCTCTAGACATCAACAAATCCTACCAACACACCCCATAACATCATTCAAACTTAGTCGAGCCTTCGAAACACCAAAAACAACACAAAAACACAAAAATTACATCAAATTCAAGCCTATGGACTTCGAAACTTCTAAATTTCGCCAATGATGCTGAAACCAACCAAAATACATCCGATTGACCTGAAACTTTGCACACATATCCAAAATGACATTACGAACCTGGTCCAACTTCCGGAATCCCATTCCAACCCTGATAGCCTATTTTCCACCATCGACCAGAAATCGCCAAAAACTAACTTTCGCCAATTCAAGCCTAATTCTACACCGGGCATCAAAACTTCATTCCGAACACACTCCTAAGTCCCAAATCACCTAACGAATCTATCCGAGCCATAAAGTCCGCATTCCGAGGTTGCTTACCAATAAGCCAACTCCTAGTTGACTTTTTGAATTATTAAGCTAATTTAAAAGACTACGTGTCTCAATTCTCACCATGGCCACTTCGAACTCGAACCAACCGACCCAACACAACATAAATAAGCTAAGAAACATATGATAAAGCAGAAACGGGGGAAATGGGGCTAATCTCATGGAACTACCGGCCGAATCATGACATCCTCCCCCTCTTGAACAAACGTTTATCCTCGAACGGGTCTAGAAACATACCTGGAGTCTCGAATAAGTGAGGATATCAGCTCCGCATCTCCCGCTCGGTCTCCTAGGTGGCATCCTCCAGCGGCTGTCCTCTCCACTGAACCTTCACTGAAGCTATATCCTTAGACCTCAGATTTCTGACCTAACGACCCAAAATAACCACTGGTTGTACCTCATATGACATATCACCCACCAACATACTTCCGTAGATTCGAAACATGGAACATCCAATAAATACTCGATAAGCTGGGAGGCAAGGAAAGTCTATAAGCCACCTCCCCAATCCTCTGAAGCACTTCAAATGGCCCAATGAACCCGGGACTCAGCTTTCCCCTCTTCCCGAACCTTATAACACCCTTCATGGGTGACACCTTCACCAACAACTTCTCCCAACCATGAAAGACACATCCCAAACTTTCCGGTCCGCATAGCTCCTCTGCCTAGACTGTGCCGTGCGAAGCCGCGCCTGAATCAACTTCGCCTTACCTAACGCATCCTGAACCAGGTCTATGCCCAATAGTCTAGCCTCACCCGGCTCAAACCAACCAACCGAAGATTTGCACCTTCTACCATATAAAGACTCATATGGGGCCTTCTTGATACTCGACTGATAACAATTATTATATGCAAACTCCACGAGTGGCAGAAACTGGTCCCATGAACCCCCAAAATAAATGACAGAGGCACGCAACATATCCTCCAAAATATGAATAGTATGCTCCGACTGCCCGTCGATCTGAGGATGAAAGACTGTGGTCAACTCGACCTGTGTACCCAACTCGACCTGTACGGCTCTCCAAAACTGAGATGTGAACTGATTACCTCTATCATAAATGATAGAAACTGGAACCCCATGCAATAGGACAATCTCCCTGATATAAATCTCAGCTAATCGTTCCAAAGAATAAGTAGTACCAATAGGAATGAAGTGCGCGGACTTGGTCAACCGATCCACAATAACCCATATAGCATCAAACCTCCCAAAGTCCGTGGGAGCCTAACTACGAAGTCCGTGGTGATCTGCTCCCACTTCCACTTCGGAATATCAAATCTCTGAAGCAGCCCACCTGGTCACTAGTGCTCATACTTGACCGCGCTGCAGTTGTGACACCGAGCCACGAACTCAACAATATCTTTCTTCATCCGCCTCCACCAATAATGCTATCGCAGATCCTGGTACATCTTCGCAGCACCCAGATGGATGGAATACCGCGAACTATGGGCCTCAGCTAGAATCAAATCTCGAAGCCCATCTACATTGGTCACGCAAATCTGTCCCTGCATCCTCATGACCCCGTCATCACCAATAACCACATCCCTTGCATCACCGCGATGGACCCTGTCCTGAAGAACAAGAAAATGATGATCATCATACTGGCGTGCTCTAATCTGGTCACAAAGAGAAGACCTGGATGCTACACAAGCCAATACCCGTGGAGGCGCTGATAAATCTAATCTCGCCAACTGCCCCGCTAAAGCCTGAACATCAAGTGATAATGGTTGCTCTGCTACTAAAAGGTAGAATAGACTCCCCAAATTCTCCGCTCTGCGACTCAGGGCATCAGCCACTACATTGGCCTTCCCACGATGATATAAAATAGCGAGGTCATAGTCCTTGAGAAGCTCCAAACACCTCCTCTGATGCAAATTCAGATCCTTCTGCTTAAGTAGATGCTGCAAACTACGGCGATCTGTGAAAATATCATGCACTCCACACAAATATTGACACCAAATCTCCAAGGCGTGAACAGTAGCTGCTAACTCAAGATCGTGCACTAGATAATTCTTCTCGTGCACCTTAAACTGTCTGGATGCGTAGGCAATCACCCTACCATCCTACATCAAAACCACTCCAATCGAGGTATCACAATAAACTGTATAAGAACCTGAACCCGTAGGCAAAATCAATATCGGAGTTGTAGTCAAAGCCGACTTAAGCTTCTGAATGCTCTCCTCACACTCCTCAGTCTACCTGAACTGAGCACCTTTCTGGGTCAGTTTGGTCATAGGTGTTGTAATAGATGAAAATCCCTCTACGACTCGGCGTTAGTACGGTGCCAAACCAAGAAAACTACGAATCTCAGTAGTTGATGACGGTCTAGGCCAACTCTTCACAGCCTCTATCTTCTTTGGTTCAACCTGAATACCCTCACTGGACACCACGTGCCCCAAGAATGCTACTGAATCAAACCAGAACTCACACGTCAAAATTTTGCATACAATATCTTTTCCCTCAAGGTTTGAAGCACAACTCTCAAATGCTACTCATGATCCTCCCGAAATCGGGAATACACCAAGATATCATCAATAAACACGATGATGAAAGAGTCCAGATAAGGCTAGAGTCCAGATAAGGCTTGAATACACTGAGCATCAGGTGCATAAAGGCTACTGGGGCATTGGTCAGCCCAAATGAAAAAACCAGGAACTCATAATGACCATATCTAATCGTGAAAGAAGTCTTCGGGATGTCTGGCCCCCGAATCTTCTACAGATGATAACCGGAACGGAAGTAAATCTTGAAAAATACCCTGGCACCCTACAACTGATCAAACAAGTCATTTATACGAGGCAAGGGATACCGGTTCTTCACCGTAACTCTGTTCAACTGTCGATAATCAATACACATACACATAGAACCATCCTTCTTCTTTACAAACAACACCGGTGCACCCCATGGTGACACATTAGGCCGATTGAACCCCTTATCTAGGAGTTCCTAAAGCTACTCCTTTAATTCCTTTACCTCTGCTGGTGCCATACAATAAGGTGGAGTAGAAATAGGTTGGGTGCCTGACACCAGGTCAATACCAAGATCAATGTCCCTGTCAGGCGGCATGCCCGGTAGGTCTGCAGGAAACACGTCCGGAAAGTCACAGACAACATGAACCAAATCAATAGCGGGAGTCTCACCACTGACATCCCTCACAATAGCCATATAAGATAAACACCCCTTCTCAACCATGCGCTAAGCCTTCAAGTAGGAAATCACCCTGCTAGGCATATACTCAGAAGAACCTATCCACTCAACCATCGGACACCCTAGAATAGCTAAGGTCACGGTCTTAGCGTGGAACTCAAGAACCACATGACACGGAGATAACAAATCCATGCCCAATATCACATCAAAATCGACCATGATGAGTAACACTAGGTCCACTCGGGTCTCCAGACCCCCAATAGATATCACACACGACCGATACACGTGGTCCAAAACAACATTATCGCCCACCAGAGTTGACACATGAACAGAAGTAACTAAATAATCATGGGGCATATCTAGAAAATTGGCAAAATACGAAGAAACATAAGAATATGTAGAACCAGGGTCAAATAAAGCCAAAGCATCTCGGTGACAAATTGAGAAAAACCTGCGATCACTGCATTGGAGTCCATAACATCTGGCCTAGCTGGAAAAGCGTGCATACGGGCCTGACCTCCACCAGCTCGACCACCCCCTCTAGGGCAGCCTCTAGCTGACTTACTACCACCCCTGGCTGCCTGGGCGGGTGGTGAAGTAAATGGAGCTACAGTCGAGGGCTGGCCCCTCTGCTGAGAAGAAACACCAGGAAGACGTGGACACTGCCTCCACATATGCCCAAACTCGCTGCACTCAAAGAAACTCCCTGGAGCTGGAGATGAGGACTGATAGAAACCCCAGGTTCCAGAATGGCAACTAGAAGAATCATGCATAGAGGAACTCCAAACTGGTGGTGCTCGAGCTGCACTCTGAGCTGGGAGGGAACCAAATGAAGAACGGCCTAGCTAAGAACCGCAGGTATCACGACCCAAACCGATGGGCTGCGATGGCCAAACGGCATTATATACGCGTATATATGTATGTATATATATGTATATGGGATATGGGAAATGTTATGCCATTATATACGCACCACCACCTGATCAGCTGGTATACGATGAAGATTTTGCCACAGTGGTGGATATGATATGATATGATGGTATGCCCTCAGAGGCTGATGATGTTATGAAACATGTACCTATGCACGACATAACATTCATATGCATATGCATGATGCTAAAAGTAACTTATGATTTACAAAGCTATTCAGGCTTATAGGTTGAGTCATGTGCTTTATATTTACTCCATGTCTCTTATGTACTTATTTATGTGCCTTACATACTCGGAACATTATTCGTACTGACTTCAATTTTGCTTGGGGACGCTGCGTTTCATGCCCGTAAGTTCCGATAGACAGGTCGAGAGTAATCCAAAGTAGGCTATCAGCTCAGCGGAAGGTGTTGGTGTGCTCCATTTGCTTCGGAGTCGCTTGTTTGGTTAGTATGATTTAGACGGGTATTATTTGGTATGAGGGGACTCTAACCCGACATTTATGTACTCTTAGAGGCTTGTAGACATATGGCGTATACACGGAATATTGTACGGTCTTGTCTGCCTATATTTTGAGTTTATAAATGATTATGTTAGCCCATTAGGCCCTTATGTCACATGTATATGATGATGTAATAAGAATCATACATTACGTTGGTACTCAGTCGAGTAAGTCCCGTCGCGGCCTATCGGTTTGGGTCATGACAGCGAGGACCATGCTTTAAAGATGCACCACAATAGGCTGGGCAGACTGACTGAGGAGGCATGCATGAACAGCCACTACCATGCTGAAACTGCCCCTAGAAGGAGCACCACTAGAACCGCCCGATCCACGAGGCCTCTTTGCCTCCCTCTCCTCCCACTCCTGGCGACGAACCGACTCAATATCTTGAGCAATATCAACAACCTGCTCGAATGTAGCATCTGATACTCTCTCCCGGGTCATGAAAAGGCGGAGCTGATAAGTGAAGCCATCCACAAACCTCCTAATCCCCCCCTATCAGTTGGGACCAACTCAATGGCATGACGAGCCAACTCGAAATCCGCATCTCATACTGCATCACTGATAGCTCCCCCTAACACAGCTGCTCAAAAAGCCTGTGCTGCTCCTCCCTGTGAGACTGAGGTACATACTTCTCCAAAAAGATAGTGGAGAACTGCTGCCAGGTGAGGGGTGCTAAACCAACAGGCCTATGCCTTTCAAAAAACTCCCACCAAGTGAAAGTAGCACCAGAAAACTGAAATATAGCAAATGAGACGCCATTGGTCTCCAAAATCCCAACAGTACGCAGTATCCTCGAACACTTATCCAGAAAACCCTGGGCATCGTTTCCCTCACCACCACTGAATTTCGAAGGTTGTAGTCTGCTAAATCTCTCCAGTCTACTCTGCTCATCCTCTGGCATAGTCGGAACCACGAAGTCCCGAACTGGAGCAACCGGCTGGGCTGGAACCGGCCCCGATATCTGATGGCCCCGAGTACCCTACTCAGGTGTCCGGGGAACTGGACTATGACTTCCTCTCCCGGCCTGATAAGTAGCGGCAACTACTTGAGCAAGGGTGGTACACACAGTCAAGATCTCAGCCAAGCTCTCCTGAAGACCTGGAATAACAATAGTCATCGCCTGTGCCTGAGCCTATCCGGCTCGAATATCTGTTGCGGGAATTTGACCCTGAACAGTAGGGGCATCAACTGGCACTACCCTGGCTGCCGCACGGACTGCCCCTACCTCTACCACGACCTCGACCTCTCGTTGGTCTAGCTGGTGGCTGATAATCCTATTCGATAGCGCGAGTCCTCACCATCTGTGAGAGAAGGAAACAACAGAAGTTTAGATTTGCAGAATCAACAAAATGGCACGACAGAATTCAAGAAAATGAGATTGTTCCTAAGGGTTCCGCAGCCTCTCGATGATAAGTACATACGTCTCTGTACCTATCCGCAAGACTCTTCAAAACCTACTCATGACCGTTGAGTCCTATGTAACCTAGGCTCTAATACCAACTTGTCATGACCCTAAATCCTAAACCGGCCGTGATGGCGCCTACCGTGAAACTAGGCTAGCCAATAATCACATAATTATAATTTCTTTCCAAAATCCCAACCATTTTCAAACATTTCATAAAGTATATAGAATTAAAAAATTTATTAGGCAAAATAAACCACTAAATAGTCTAAACCATCCCCAAAATCTGGAGTCAACATGTCATGAGAATCTAAGAAATATACCAACAAGTCTACTATTATATTACAAAACCTCCGAACGAATAACTAGATACAACAAAAGAAGGAAAAATAGAGATGTTGCGGACGTTGAACAGCTACCTCTATATCCCGAACTGTGGCTCCGAATGGAATAGATGGCTAACGTTTAGTATCAGCACCTCTATCTGCACACATGGGTGCAGGGAGTAATGTGAGTACACCAACTCAGTAGTAATGAAAAATAAATCAAGTCTAGGCGGCAAGAAACACATAAAGAAAATCAATATCATCAGTACACAATATGCACAGTCTTTCTTTCCAACAGTATATACGTAGATATATGAAATCAACATGCCTTAAAACCAACTTCAGAAAAATCCTTTAAAAAGTGTGTTTTCTAACAATTTCAGAAATAAAAATAATCGAAGGATTTAGTTTAAAATGAAATAAATCATAAGTAGCTCCTTGGGAAAAAGTATGAATCTTAAATCTCCCCTCGGGCAGAACATCACTTAGAACCTCACATCCACTCAGTATCAGCCCCTCGGGCAACCTTACTGTCACTCATGCCTCCCAATCACTCATCACTCGGCACTCAGCACTCGCACTCAATAGGTACCTGCACTCACTGGGGGTGTGTACAGACTCCGGAGGGGCTCCTTCAGCCCAAGCGCTACTACCAATCCACCTCGTGACGTACCATGTCCTCACAATCAGGCCCTCGGCCTTACTCAGTCAGAACCTCTCAAAAGCCCCTCGGGCGTATCAGTAAAATGGGGTACTTGCCCCAAAACATCATTTTATATCTCAAAATAGTGTAAATAAGGTTGAGTTTCGAAAACAGTTAAGCACAATATGACTGAGTGTAAATCATAAATCAACAGTGAGGAAATAACAGTAAAAAGCCCCCAAGGGGTCTAAACAAGTCGGCACGAGGCCCCAAACATGGCTTATAGCCCAAATATAGCAATAGTCTTTAGAACACAATTTAACATATGATGTAGAGTAAAATACACAACTCAATAGTTGCCACAGAGAGGACCAAGTCCAATCCAAAAATCAGTGCACGCTACATACTCGTCATCCGACATGTGCGCCATTCTAAAACAGTGAGAAATATTAAGTCCGGGATTTCATACCCTCAGGACATGATTTATAAGCATACCTATACCGGGCCAAAACATTAATGTGTTATACTCTTGCCTTTCAAATTGGCTCTCGATTGCTCTGAATCTAACAAAACCAGATTAACATCATCAATATACGCTAAAGGAACACAACCCAATCGAAAACTATCAATTTAGACACAATTCTCGAAATTCGTCCAAACCCGAGCCCCGGGACCACATCTTTGAATTCGATAAAACTTACATCACTAGAATCCTCGACCTCCCACAATTTTATACATACCAAGAACACTAAAATCAAATCATAATTGCCCACTCAAATCCTCAAAAGAAAATCCCAATTCCATGCACTTAACTTCCCCAAATTTTGGGTTTAATTTCAACAATTTTCCGGTTTAATTACTTAGAAAAGGATATAGAAACGAGTTATGAAGTGGGAATCCTTACCTCCAAGTGAGACCCTTTGATTTCTTCTTCAAACCCTCTCAAATAGCTCTCAACTTGTTCAAAAATGGAGGAAACATGAGCCAATGTCGCAAATAAGGCCTTTAAAACATTCTGTCCAACCCTTATAATCCCTTCAGTGCAATCGCGACTCAACCCACACGATCTCGATGCACAGCCCAGACCCCCCTATGGGATCGCATACCAGCACACGCGATCGCATAGAACAGATGTCCATCCCACACACGCGCCTCAGAACCTCTATGCGATCGCCACTGATTCACCTGACCAACCTATGCGATCGCAGTCCATACAACGAGATTGCGTAGAAGAAAATGCTTGCCCAGTCTTTTACTTTACGCGATCACGGATGAATCCATGCGATCGCAATGAAGAAATCACTGCTGCTAAAACACCAGAAAACAACAGATTTCTTAAGGCCAAAAAGTGCGTGTTTGAGCATCCGAAATACACCTGAGGCCCCCGGGACCTCAACCAATCCTACCAACACACCCCATAACATCCTTTAAACTTAGTCGAGCCTTCGAAATACCAAAAACATCACGAAAACACCAAAATCACATCAAATTCAAGCCTATGAACTTTGAAACTTCTAAATTTTGCCAATGATGCCGAAACCAACCAAAACGCATCCGATTAACCTAAAACTTTATACACATATCCAAAATGAAATTACAAACCAGCTCCGACTTCCGAAATCCCATTCCGACCCCGATAGCCTATTTTCCACTGCCGACTGGAAATCGCCAAAAACTAACTTTCGTCAATTCAAGCCTAATTCTACACCGGACATCAAAACTTCATTCCGAACACACTCCTAAGTCCCAAATCACCTAACAAAGCTATACGAGCCATAAAATCCGCATTCTAAGGTCCTTTACCGATAAGCCAACTCCTAGTTAACTTTTTCAACTATTAAGCTAATTTAAGAGACTAAGTGTCTCAATTCTCACCCCGACCACTCCGAACCCAAACAAACCGACCCAACACAACATAAATAGGCTAAGAAACATATGATAAAGCGTAAATAGGGGAAACGGGGCTAATCTCACGGAACGACCGGCTGGGTCGTTACATGTATATATCTGTGTCAAAACATTTATACCTAGATTTTGGATCATATATGTTGTATGCATATGTATGTTGTATACTCATTAAATAATGTATGTAAACTCTATGTCAATTGTATTCCATCGTATGTAATTGTATTCACTAACAGAAGATATCAAATAATGTATCTAAAATCTATTTCAATTGTATTCCATGGTATGTAACTGTATTCACTAACAGAAGATATATTCATAAAAACAAATAACAGAAGGAACTTAAGAAAATAGTAAATTACCCTATTTCACTGTTCATTGAATATGTCATTCATCAGATAAGCACAAGTTGGTTGACTGATAGTGGATCTCCAATTAACTGTTCTGGGTATATGATTACCAAGTCGCGTTGCAATTTTTGGGTAAATCTTTGAACAACACTCATAAAACCATACTTTCATGGCGAGAGGCATCCCTGCTATCCTATAGTACTTCTTTTGAGAATCTATTTCCTTACTAATAGATGTAATAAGGTATTCGAATGCATTAATACCCCATGGATAATCAGAGTATCTCCCGCTCTCGATCAAGTCAAAATGTAGTCGTGGGATGGTTGTGGCTTTCTTCTCAGATGAAAAAATGAAATTGTGTATGAAATACAGCAATGCTATCTTGATGGCATCCCTATTGTTTTCATGACCCCAACTATTGTCATCAAATAATGAAAACAACTCTTCCTTTTTGACATTCTTGGCACCACCAAAGTATGTCTCAACAATCCGGTTATGCGCATTTGTGTCGAACTGAAAATCTTGTGGGTTACCAACACATTTGAGACCAATGACAAGCGCAAACCCCCTGATGAGAAGGATAATGTTGTACCATTGACGCATATTAAAAATGCATCGTCAGGACACCCTTCTAACTGCAAAATCATAAAGTACTTGAACAATTGATGGTGTACCTCACAATGATTCATGTCAAGGATACTATAACGACCCGATCGATCGTTTTGAGTTCTAGTGTGTCGTTCAGTTCCGTTTCAGGCATTATGACCCATGGGCATGGTCGGAATTGAATTCCATGAAGTTTAGAATTCATTTGGAAAGAAAATTCTCATTTCAAAAGCCTTAAGTTGGAGAAATCAACTCAGATTGGAATTTTGAGTAAACGACCTCAGAATCAAGATTTGAGTGTTCCTGCAGCTTCGTATGATTATTTTAGACTTGGGCGTATGTCTGGATCGGCTTTTGGATAACCCGAGGGGAGTTTCGATGCATATTGTGGAAGTCAGCATTTTTGAAGAAATTTTCTAAGTTTGGCTTGAAGCGCATTTCAGTGATGTAGATGTTCGTTTGGAATTATGATTTGGGGAATAGCCCCGTATGGTGGTTCTGGAGTTGGGTGCGCGATCGGAAGTGAACTTGCATGTCCGTAGGTCATTTTGGTGTCATTTTGCTAAAGATAGAAATTTGAAGGTTTTGAGAAATCTGACCAGAAGTGGAAGTTTTGATATCGAGGTCGGAATGTGATTCTGAAAGTTGGAGTAGGTCCATAATGTTGAATATGAATTGTGTGCAAAATTTGAGGACAATCGGGTGTGATTTGATAGGTTTCGGCGTCAGATGTAGAAGTTTGAAATTCTAAATTCTTAAAGAATTGGATTTGAGTGTGATTCATGATTTTGGCATTGTTTGATGTGATTTGAGGGTTCGATCAAGTCCGTGTTATGTTTTGGGACAGGTTGGTAGAATTGGACGGGGTCCCGGGGGCCTCGGGTGGATTCCGGGTGGTTAACAGATCAAAGTGGAAGTTGGAAAGGCTGAAGCTGTTGTCATCTGGTGTAACCGCACCTGCGAGGATTTGGCCGCAGGTGCGATTTTGGGCTGGAGCCAAGGGGGGCCGCAAGTGCGATTAATTTGGGCTTCCGCAGGTGCGAAAAATGGGCCTGGGTAGATTGTTTTTAAGCGAGAATTTGGTCATTTCTTCATCTATTTGATATGCCATGGGCGAGTTGGAGGAGGTTCAAGGAGAGGATTTCGTCAAGTATCGCAAGGTAAGTAATTTCTTCACATTTTTGAATTTAATGCAAGATTACTACATAGATTTGGTGGTGGAAATTGAGGATGATTTGCGAAAAATTGAAGAAACCTAGAATTATGGGAATTTGGATTTTTAGCCACGAATTGAACATGAATATTAGAGTAAATTATATATTTGAGTTAGTAATGCTATGGGTAGGGTATATCTTCAAGCAATTTTGAATTTAGGGCACGTGGCCCAGGGGCTTTTTAGTCATTTGACTGGGCGGAGTTGGGAAAGTATATGATTTGTAATTGTTGCAAATATTAGAGTATATTTTCATTCGTTTTTTGTTGTTTAGATAGTTTCGGAGCGTTGTACGACGTTTAGAGCCATCGGAAGGGCTTGGAGGCCGGTTAAGGAATTTCGGAGCAAGGTAAGTCTCCTTTCTAACTTTGTGAGGGGGAATCGTCCCCCTAGGTGAATTAATTAAGTATATGCTATTATCTTCGGGGGCTACGTACGCACGAAGTGATGGGAGTCCGTGCACAACTACTATTATGCCATGTCCGGGTAGTCTAGGACCCACTACCATGTCTTACGTGTTGTACCTATAACTCTGCATGTAATATTAGACTGCTAATATAATCAAAATTGTAATAGAATACCTGAACAAGACTAGAGTTCATTATTTTTAATCATCTAAAAGAGAATTTATTCCCTATGTGGATAATTGCACACCTAGTAGGGTTATATTATGGGATATCATTAAACTTGGCAAATGATTTTCAAAACAAAATGTTAAAACTATATTTCATGTTCCGTTAAGAAGGACTTTTACCACTTTCCTGAGAAAAAGCTGCTTTCTTGATTAAACATATTATTATGTGGATATGTGTAACTTTGGGTGCCTGAGTCGCATGTATCATTCGCGAGCAAGATGACCCTGTAATTGTGTGTTCATATGAGCACCTGAGTCGCATGTATGTTTCGCGAGCAGGCTAGCCTTATTTTTTTTAACCGCGTGGCATGATGGATTCGCGAGCAGGGAAGATAGATGCATCTATGGTTCGAGCCGTTCGACCCTCGGCAGTGCACAGTTTATGTTTATGTTGGTTCGGGCCGAACGACCCTCGGTATTGCTTGCGCATGCTATTTACTGCATAGTTGCTATGAGTTTGCATGATTACTTGCCGGAAATATTAAGTTGTCAATTGAAATGACAGACATTTAAAGTTATTAAAAAGACTTTTGGAAGAAGTTGTTCCTTCCCGTCGATTTATTATTATTTGATTAAATCTCCATGCTGACTAATTGTTAATATGACGATGATACAAAGTGTTAACGTGAACAGAGTTGAAAGATATTTAAATCCTATTTTATAAATTGTCTATGATAAAACAATGTTTTCAAAATAAAACTAGTGACTTGGAACATTGTTATTAAATAATTCCAAGTGACAACTCTTTAAATCAAACAAAATCAATCCATTTTCAATAATGTCACTCAAATTAAAAATGTTACTTTCTTTCCACAATCCCCATGGCAAAAGGAGGTGTGAAACTAGTTTCATTAAAATCCGACTCCAAATTGATATTCTAACCCTAATTATTTAAGTTAGAAAAGACTTGATAAAAACCCCAAATATCTCTTTTAGATTCATTAATCAAATCTCAAAATCAATGATGGAATCATGTAAAACAATGAAATCCAAGTAAAAAATACTTATCCAATCCATGTGGAGAAAAACTCCTAAAGATCACCCAAAACTGAGCTCCCAACCTCACCCTCAAAATGATAGTACAATTTAACTCTGATTGTGTTGGTTGCTGTTATTGATCAACCCAATTGATCGGTGGTCGATTTTTAGTCTTCCTCGGTGATTGAAGTCATGAACTCAAGAAGGTACATTCTAGAGAGACGCGGAACTGGTATCTCAAACCTTTAGCCATCTACAATGGAGAATGGTGAGCTTGACTTGGACCAAGCTGATTATACTGGCATTTACAAGCTGAATTCCACTCACCAAGTCGGTATCGCCACATCCACCGAAGTGGGTCTGTCCTCAGACAGATCCTGACAGCAGGGGGGTTACCTGTTCCATTTTCTAGGAAGCCCTTAGCTTCAGATCTTTCTCTAAGGAACCTTTATGCTAGGGTCCCTAACTTTGATGACAAAATGTGGGCAATCTATGATGCAGTCCGTGGGAAAGTTGGAGACATCACCATGCCTGCTGACACTGAAGCAGCAAGAACATCTTTGTGCGACATTCTCAGTTTGGTCAACCCAACAGATGAGCAACTGGCTCTGATCCCAACTTATGTGGACACTATCACCAACTTTGCTACGACCAACAATAGGTACCCATGGTTTAAGATAGCTGAAGACCGCTACTTAGTTGGTGAACCTCATGGTCAGGACTATCAGGCAATCAGCAACATGAACCCTGACAGAGTCGCCCTGTATGAGACACTCCTGTGTGCGTTCATTAACCATGCTAGGCTGAAAGCTAAGTACGACAGGGTAAGTGACGATCTCATTACTGATGCATCTTATGCCATCGCTAACATGTTCAGAATGGGTTTACAAGAGAGTTATGAACACAAGGAGTACTATACTCTTGTCATGGGACCTTCAGCACAGTCAAATACGAGCTTTCAAATTTGTGCTCTTTCATGTCCTGTTGGTGCTCTACTGCTCACAGCTTATCATGTGGGCCAGGTCTTTGACATCGGTAAAATGAGGATAAACAGGACAATTGTTGAACTTGCTAATTCATGCGTTGTTGGATCTGGGATGATGCATTATCTTTTCAATCACACTACTGGTGGGAATGTGGTTAATGGTACTCTTCTCACGCAACTTTCTATGTACCAACTCATAACAAGTGACATGGCTGTTGAAATGCAAACTGAGATTACGACTGTTCTTTATGAAGCACTGCACCTGTCTAACAAGAGGGCCATTGCTAACATCTTCTTTAAGAACTCTGGGGTTACAACATCTGGTAGGTGTGCTAGTAATAGAAAGTATGAGCGTCTCTCTCTTGATTCGTTCATGGCGTTAAGAAGCAACCCATGCCCTGTTGGACCTCACAAGGCACTTATCTGCACCTCTGCACTTAAGAGGGTGCTTCAAGCAGGCCTTTGACCATTTCTTCCATGGGCCAACCAGATGTCTGCATGCATTCAGACTTGCAGAGAAATTCTCCACGCAGGAGCCAGAGCACACATAGGCTCAAGTTACTACACAGGTGAGCCTCCCAGAGCACAGCCGTCCAGCATTGACATCTATCTCCCAGAACTGGCACAGTATGTGAACACATTCAACAGGACTGATAGTCTTGCCATGTCCCCTCACATGTCGAATGAGATTGCCAAGAGGTCGAACATGAACTGGCAGAATATGCTCAAGGAGCTCAAGGCCAAGGATGTGTCAGCTGCAAATGTAGATGTGGTCCGCCAATTCTTGGCTACTTCGGGGAGTGTTCACTTTACCTTAACCCTGAAGATCAATCTACATGGGGTAAGGCTGTTGCAGATGCCAATGTTGCACTGACAACAATTGACAACATCATTAACTGATAATGTCTGAGTAAGAAGTCCAGTAGTAGTAGTAAGTTTGCTTTAATTTCCTAGAAGTTATTTCTTGCAAATTAGGAGCTTTTTGTTAGTATGGAAAGGGCTGTATTCTTCGAATATAGGCTGGGTGGGTGGGTCCATACTAAGAGCTTAAATGCGACATTTAGCCAAGAGGGCCTTTTGCTTTCGAGTAGTTATTATATTAGCATCAGTTTCGGGTATTTTGGTACTTGTATGCTTAAGTTCTCTTATGTCCATCATGGATGTGCAAGTGAAGATTTGTGCCCTTGTACGACAGAGGAGTGCGTGTGGTCCGCAATATACTCCTCGCTTGGTGACTTATTCAAGAAGATTGACCCGCCCTTCAGTGGACTATCCAGTAAAGTGAGAAGCGGTCATGGAGTTATTTCAAGCTTCTAAGAGATCATAGGCCACAACCCTCGAATATATGAGGTATGCCGGTGCTTCTCTGCAACTGCGGGCAAAGCAACCGCATATGCGACGTGGTATCTGCAACAAATAGCTCACATGTGCGAGTTCTAATCATGTCGATACTCATCATAAGTAATTACTAACTAATTCAAACAAGCCAAGAGAGGGATTACCTATTGAGGCTCCTGTTATAAGCCAAGAGAGATTGAATTTGGAGAGCAAGGATGAAACTCGATGGGTCTGTGCTTCCAAATCAAAAAACATTTTTGACCTGTGAGTGTTTTTTTAGATTTTTAGTCCGATAAATACATCATAGGTCAAAATTTTATGAAGAGTTAAAAGGTTTAAACAGAAAAGGAATAATGGGGAGGTTTTTTGTTGGTCAACGACCATTTGACCGAAATTCAGCCACCGTGAAATGATCTGCAACGAACACCAATCGATAGCTCTCGTTAATGATTGATATAGATTTTAAATAGAGAAGAGCCGGAGTTGAGGAAGAAAATTGAAAAGAGAAAATTTAGGGTTAGTATATGCTTAGATCTACTAACCGTGAAGTTTGGGGAACTTTTAAGAGAAATGGGTTGTAGATTAAAATGAGGGGAGAGAGATTGGAGGGTGATATTTTGGGGTGATTTGGAGTTAGGCCACCGTCGAGAGGTGATTTTCGGCGATGACGGGGAGTTAATGGTGGTGGAGGACAAGAAACAAAAAGAAGAGATGGTCCTGTGGTCGGGGTCGGGTTGGTTTGGACATATTTAAGAGGGAGGGGTGTGGAGTTCTCGGCCATCAGATGAGAAGACATGAAGGGATAAGATTAAATTGACCCCACTTTGACTGAAACATTGTCGTTTGACGTTAAAAGAATGGACTGGACTGGATAAAGGGGAATTAGGTGGGGCTCACTCGATTTGGGAAAGCCATTAGGCTGCTGGAGGTCTTGGCCCAGCTTGTTTGGAGGCTTAGCAGGCATTTTCTTTCATTCTCTTAAATTAATTTCTACTTTAAACACTTTTATTTAACAAACCTAATTTAAACTAATTTGTCAAATTAACCTAGTTATATATTTCACCTAATGATTAACTAATTAACGAATTAACTAATTAATTATACCTAAGAATGTACAAAAAGAAAAGGTGACTAATGCATTTTTGTGATTGTTATATATTATAACTATGTATTAAATTCTAAAAGTACAATTAAAATGCTAGAATCCAATAAAAGGAAAAATAAAAGTATTTTTGACATTTTGTGATTTAAAATATTTCTAAATATGCATGGAAAAAATGCAAATAAATGAAAAATATTTAAGTAAAAATAGAGAAATTCCTACGATCCTACAAAAATAACTAAATTGTATTTTTATGTATTTTAATAGAAATTTTATGCGGGAAAAAAATTATGCGCTCACAGCTGCCTCTCTTTGCTCGAGAACATGAAGAGTTTACGGACGAAGATAAAGTGAGCAATTGTGAATAATTTATGCCCATTTGGTACTCCATGAGAAGCATTTTCGAAAAAGTTTGATCAAACCTTGCTTCCGAGGTTGCATACATATCCTTGTCTATAAAGAAATTAGGTCGGTGTAAGTTCTGGAAGTTTCGGTAGCTAGGATGTCATGACCCAAAATCCTAACTTAGGTCGTGATGGCGCCCAACAGCGGGGTCAGGCAAGCCAACACTCAATTTACTAAGGGTTCTTTCTTATTCAATTAAACATTTCATCATATACTCAATTTTTAAAACGTAAAACATGAATCGACAAAGATAATTAGCCAGTTATTAATCAAAAGCAGTCATGAAGAGGCGTGAGCCAATATATATACAAACCCAAAATCCATGATAACTATCACGTGTGTGCCAGGAACTAGTGTCACAAGTCCTACGTTCATACTAACAGAATATACAAAAGACATAATATACAGTCCAACTGTCTGAAGGAAATAGACCGGAAATAAGCAAAAGAAAACCCTATGGTGCTGTCGGATATCGCCAGGAGAAAGCAGCTCACCGTGAAGTCAGGTCCGTCTATGATCAAACCAAGCTCTGATCCGACAACCAGATGCACCAGCCTCAGAACCTGTACAATTAAGTACAGAAGCGTATCATGAGTACATAAACATATATGTGCCCAATGAGTATCCCGCTAACCTCAAAGAGGTAGTGACAAGAGGTCGACATGACACTCACTAAGGTCCAACAATATAGTTTAACAGAATATGATGAAAGCAGTAGGCATGTAAAGGCAGTGACGCAACATATATATATATATATATATAAGGCACTGAAATCCAAGGAAGTACTAAAAAAGAATAAACAATTACTACTTCATCTTCCCCGAAATATCTGTTAAATAAATGTCCATGAATTTAGAAACAAATAAATCATGCGCATACAGGGTAAGGACAACTGGCCGGAGTCATAAGATAGTCATGTTCGTGCACTGCCGAGGGTCAAACGGCCCGAACCATAAGTGCACCTTTCCATAAATTACTCACATCCATGTACTATCCATGTATTGCCGAGGATCGAACGGCCCGAACTAAAAGTGCATCTATACCATGAAGTAATCCTCTCTATGCACTGCCGATAATCGAACGACCAAACTAAAAGTGCATCTCTTAATCCGCCGTGGCGTACGACACGTTCCCATAACAGTGGGGGAAATCACACTCCGCTTGTAGAATGTAAATTGTGAAGCGGTCACATGCACACACATTATTCCTTTTAAATTACCTTTCAGTAGACAATTCCTTACAAATTTTCTCAAATTCCATGATCTCAGGGGAAATAAGCCGCATGTAACATTTAATTTATTAAGCATATAGTTCATATCAAGTAAAAGACAAGGCATGATGTGGGCCTAACTACCCGGACATAATAATAATAGCCGCCACGTATGGACTCTCATCACTTTGCACGTACGTAGCCCCCACAGTTATCACCCATAACCTAAGGATCGTTAATACATGATTTTTACTTGATTTCATAGCTAATTAACGTCAAATTTTCTAAATTCTCAAAGGCCCTAGGTTACTACCCAAATTCCTAAATTTTTCACTAATTAAGTAGTTAAATCTTACTAAGAATGCATCCATTAACTAACTTTAGATTGAATTTACTTACCTTTCAGTGTTGGGTCGTGGGCCCCTTTTCCCAAGCTTTCAAAGTGTTCTAATAGAGGAAGAAATGAAAAAAAAATGAAGAATCCCGTATTTTAAAAAAACACACTGCCTGACAATGGTTCCGCACCAGCGGCTCAAGGAACGCACTTGCGAGCAAAGGCTCACACCTGCGGAACTTTGTCTGCACCTGCGAGAAATGGGTTGTCCACTGGGGGTCACACCTACGAGGCTGAGATCGCAGGAGCGGTCCCGCACCTGCGACTGGCAACCCGCTTGCGGTCACACTAGGACAGGTGCACCAGCAGCTATTCCAGCTGGTTTTTGGTCCCGTGTGGTGTCCGGAAGGCACCTAGGCCAACCCGAGCCCCTGTCCAAATACAGCAACAAGTTCCAAATCATAATACGGACTCGCTCGAGCCTTCAGAACACTCAAAACAAGTCTAAAACTCAAAATCACACCTCAAAACCCCTAGAACAAAACTTAGGAACTTTAAGTTTTCTAGGCTTCGCTAACAACGTGCCGAATCGACCTTTACTACTTGGAATGACACCAAATTTTGCGGGCAAGTCATAAATGACATAAAGGAACTATTCCCGATCTCGAAATTCCTTTTGAACCTCGATAACTCAAAAACACGTCCCAAAGCACAAATAGGAACACATATTTCAATATTGGGCGTTGAAACGCTCCCGGGTCATCCAAAACCCATTCCAAACATACACCCAAGTCCGAAATCATCATACGAAGCTACTGGAACCGTTGAAACTCGATTCTGAGGTCGTTTACTAAAAATGTTGACCGAAGTCAAACTTGACCTTAAAGGCCATTCTTAAGGAACCAAGTGTTCCTATAGCACTCTAAACACTTCCGAATCCCAAACCACCAGTCCCCGCAAGTCATAAATCATAATAAGCTGCTATGGGGAGTTTCATTTAAGGGAACGGGGTCCAATAACGCAAAACGACCGATCGGGTCGTTACATTCTCCACCTCTTAAACAAATGTTAGACCTCGAACGTGTCTATAATCATACCTGAAGTGCTGAATAAGTGCGGATATCTGCTCCGCATGTCCTCCTCGGACTCCCAAGTTGCTTCCTCGACTGGTTGGTCTCTCCACGGGACCTTCACTGCAGAATAGTGCTTCCTCGACTGGCTTCTCCTTGTAGCCCAACCTCTCATCCAACTGAATAGTGCTGAAATCAACCACGTGAGAGAAGTCGTCGTGGTACCTCCGGTGCATGGATACATGAAAAACTGGTTGAACTCCTGATAAACTGGGAGGTAAGTCTAGCTCATAAGCAACCTACCCAAATCACCTCAACACCTCGAAGGGTATTTTTTCACTTCCTTTTATCCATTCTGTAGTTTTTCGCTGTTTATTATTTACTCGTTTTGCTCCTACCTTATTTTTACATGGTGTGGTAAACCACCAGTGTGTCTTTGTTATTATATGTGGATATAGTTTTTCCAAAAATGGCATTCCTAACAACATATCTTTTGTAGTGAATTCATAGTTATATATTTCTTCTATAGTTAATATTTTATCCCATATTTGTATTTTTACATTCTTAGCTCTATAGTTAATCATACTTCCTTCGTTGTTAAATCCTGTTACTACCATAGGTGTTTTTAATTTTTCCCATTT